>JAODIE010000007.1:8952349-8995269 GCA_027575565.1 Diploeciton nevermanni
ATAACCTAAATCAGTCATATTTAGTATACAAAATTATGTTAATAGAAAATACTAGGCAGTTGTTTACTAATTTAAGTGCACTATATTATTCGTTCTTAACTAGGTTATTTCACAACGTTCACTCCTCTTGCCTACAATCATCCTTGCCTCCATGCGAAAGCAAAAGGGTTTTCAAAGTTTCGCATTATGAATGGATCTAAAAATGGGGTCACCATTGCAAGTATTCTTCAGTAGCAACGTGTGTATGCTTCCACCCTAGAATGCGCGATTGTGCACAATCCTGTAACAAATAGGACAAAGCAACCAGACGTAATGGTAGTTTTGCTTCCAATCAATGAAGCAGCTTAATAATCTAGAATTCTAAATCGTTGGGTTTTGCAAGAAAATTATCATAGAAATATGTTTAGGAATGCACGTATTGCTTTGATTTAAATAAGAAAGTGGGTTTAGATACAAGTAATGTAAAGTTACTCATATATTCTTCTTATTACTAAATTATACGTCAAACTAAATTACTGTTTTGTATTTTTGCTTTATTGATTTTCTTAAACGTCTCCCCCGCTGAATTCGTGCAAGATAAGAACATGGTGCAGCTCCCTCCGGGATCACTAGCACGAGAGAGAGGATGAAGCGAGGATGAGATTGAAGGAACACGAAACGGACATAGTTCCAAGGCGAAGAGTTTCTCCTCACTCTTGGGCTTGGGACACACTGATTTAGAAATAGTAGGGGTTGACTTAGACCACGCCTCTAGCCCAATGAGAACCCACATGACCCGACGACCAGCGGACGATGAATCGATGGCAAGAAAAGCATCTCAGGAGCGGACCGTTCCCGAGAAGAGAAAAAGACGTTTCTAATTTAAACTTAGTGCGCCCAGTGCTTCAGCATTCCCTCCCGCATGCCGCGCCATCCGCAACTCTGCCGCTGCCGCCGCACCACCGCTCCGACAAAGTTTTATCGCTGTCCGTGCCGGTGGTTGCTTTCACCCGTTCCCATTCTCTCAACTTGCCGTCGTCCGGCTCGCTCTAATTTTCTGCGCTCGTATGGGCAGAACAAAGAGGTGAGTGTTTTGCATTCTGCTCGGAAACTTGCCGGCCAAATGTTCGCAAAGCCGAAGGGTGGTTGGGAGACTGGGGGGTAGATGAGGTCGATCCGCCTTGCCTAGCAAGACAAAACACTACGGTCATTAGTCATTCCGGGCTAGCAAATTTACGGCAAAGAATAAGGGCTTGGCGGAAGACCTAGAAAGAGACGTGACAAGATGAAGAAAGAAAAGCAAGAAGCTAAACATTACGACAAGCATTTGTAAGAAATAAAATATATTCAAATTGCTGAAAACAAATAATTCAGTGCACATCATTTAATAGCATGCAACATGTCACATGAACATAACTCATTCCACTCAATGTCCTCTATCATTATATTATCTGCGTAGGTGCAGCGTAAAGATGAAAGATTCCTAATGTCATGCGAGAGCTGAAAACTATCAGGTTTAGTCAATAATGGCCCTCATCTACACTCGAAAATGCGCTCCATAAGCACTCGTTATAGGTGCGAGCGATGCTCATATCATTATTAATCTTATAGATGGCAGCCAAGTGTGTAAAGTAGTCACGAGCCTACGTAGTTGGCCGTTCGTGTATCGGTGCTTTGCGTGCAGCGCACCACTGCCGGTTGTTACTCGCGCACAGATTTATCACTATTTTATAGCAGCCATTCATTATCCGCCCGGTGGTGGCGGCGGCAAAACGGCGGGATGCGTATCAAATTTGATACCCGGGCACGTTTTGCCGGACTCGTCCGCTGTCGCGTCCTCCTGTAGGCGCTTTACAAGTGCCCAACAAACAACATCAACACTAAATTTGCGCGAATGAGCGTACAAGCCCACGGGTGGCGGCGTGCGTGGACACTATTACCAAGAACATGTCATAAGGATAAACACCTAAAGTTACAACAAATTATAATATAAATTAGATTATCTTGAAATATTTTTCAAAATAATGCTAAACCTAATTTGGTTGAACCAGATTAACAGAAAATTAGAAAGTTTCTAGCTACAATAAAAATAACATTGTCTACAAACCAAACAATCTAGAATATTCCTATTGAAAAATCATTAGAATTACAGTCTTATTTCCTAATTTCTTATCAATTGTAGCACTTGGCACTGTTGACAGCGTTATTAATTAAAGAAATATTAGTCCATTAAAGTTTGCAAAATATTATAAAGTGTTTTTTAATAATAATTAGTAATGACCAAAAAACATATACGAATATTTTAAGTAATACATGCAAAACTATTACAATAGACTTATTTTGATTTTGCTTGCTGGTTTTGTAATCGTTTTTTATAGATTTGGTACTAATAAACTTGTTATTAATATTTATAAAAATGGACGACCCAATGATTTGTAGTAGAAACAGCCTAAGCATCTATTATTCTATAAAAATCAATAATTTATAATTTAGCTACATAATTAAATATTTAAAATCTAATTAAATCTTTTTTTTTGTTAAAATTAGTATTCAGCAAAAGAAATTTTTTCAAAACATGTTTATTCCGGTTAGTCTGGTACCTAATGATCCAACAACTCTTACAAGCATGTAGTACATTTCCAGCCGACACAAAGGCGTCGCTTATGTTCATTATCGCGAATGCATCCAGCATGTATAAAATGAGCGTGCGCACTTCTACAATTAAGTCCAATATCATATAATCTGTTTGCTCTTGATTTATGTTGATTTCAGGATGATTAGACGCCTTATTCTCTACTAAATTCGCCACCACACGCTCCCAGACTGCGCCTTTTATTTTATTGCATTATTTGAACGCTTGCATTAAACACCTGCATTTGACTACAAGTTGGAAACTTTGCATAGCAGTTGGAACTACAACTACGAAGTAACGAGCGTTGTGTCGATTTGGTGGAGGCGGTGGGCGAACAGTGGCGAGCGCAAAAGCGGAGGAAACTGTCGAACGCAGAGAATATTAATAATTGCCCCCGTATATGCCTCTGCTCACTTCCATACTCAAGCAGCTATTGATTTTGCAATTTTGTATTAGTCCTGTGCTTACAAGTATATTGTTCTTTCCTTCAACAACTTCTAACAATTCTTAATTGCATTCATGTACATTAAGTGATTTAATATAAAACATCATAAATTTCCAGAAAATTAATTAATCGGGTAAATTATGAAATTATTACTTTTATTACCTTTTTGTTCCAGATGTTATAATAGTAGAGACGCTATCACTCCACACCCCTCTAGCATTATCGACTCAGGCTTGAGAGGGGCCAATGTCGCGTGTCAGGCGATGTGCGAGGTGGAGAAAACCAACTATTCCTGTGATCGTTCAGAAGTTTTCCACTCTGACGCGCATTCCTTTAGCGGCACCCTTCTTGCATGAGCGATTCCTCAGGAGCCGACCCATCGAACGATGCCGACGATGAACGTCGGCACCGCAACACCTAAGCTGATTACATACTTTGTGCAGTCGCTTTTCACATGAATGGATGCCAGTCAGGCCTATTGGGGTTGCAGTAAGACTTGCCTAGACCAGACGTTCTTTCTTGCTGCAAAATTGGCACATCATTCGCCACAATGAAAATTTCATAAACCGCATACATTTTTTGAATGCGTAAAAAATTACATGCTAAATGACCAATAAGTTTTGAACACCTTAGACACAGCGTGAATATAATGTAATTGACCTTAATATGTTTTTTATTGAAACAATCTGTATTGAGAAGCTAAAAATAATTAGTGTAAGGGTTACAAATAAACGTAGACAAGCTCTAATAACTTGAGTAAATTTAGAATGAGAAGATATTTTTGTTGTCGATAAAAATAATATCTTACAATTTTTATTGAATATTTAAGCACTTGCAAAACTATAACAAGCATATAATTTTTAAAAAATACTTGAAGTTTTAACATTATACAACATACTAGGCGAATAAAAAGTAAAAAAAGAAAATAAATAAAAAAACTGAACAAATCAATTCTGAAACTTTTACATTCTTATGTATCATGCATATTTTTAATTTTTCTTAATTGTTCGTATTTGTGTCAAACAAATTATTTTGTTTGTACAAATGTAAATCGAATTGCGCTAAATTCAGACTAAATAAACTTAAAATATTTCTACATGTTGTAGTACTCCTTATAAATTAAATTATTAAGCAATTTAATTGCTTCAGTTAAGTAATATCCAAGGTAATGTTAGATGCTTCGTCCAGGAAAAGAACGCGGGTGAAAAGACGTAAGACCAAAGAAACCTCAGACGTCCGATCAATAGCAGAACGCTAAACGCATCCAAAACATTTTCAAGATGTAAGCAAAGATAGATTTAAATTCTTAAAACACTATCACACTCTTTTCGATTTTAACTTCTTCTTAAACATAATCTAAGCCTAAACCATACGAGTACAATTGACTTCTTGATCTTAAAATATAAGAATACTACTCAATTATTCTTTGTAATAGCAAATAACTATAACGAGGTATTCATTCTAAAAAAATATTCCTGCACGCGTCTATTTGTTAAAAGATCAATAGAGAACGTTGACTAATTGTGTAACCCGACAAACAATGCGCGTCTACGTGCAATATGCGCCTCGCACACAACACTACACGCACCTTCGTGCTAAAGAAAATTTCGATTCTATTAGCATTAATAGAGACACATTAATTGAGCTACATTTGTGTTTGCAATCGCAATTAAATTTTAAGAAATGTACTTGATAGATTTCCTGATATGAACCTTAAAAGTTGCATAAACAAATTAAAGTACTAAAAGATATGAAACAGGAATGTTGATTGATAGATAATCAACAAAAAGCCAAATCAAATATAATACAGATTTGAAATATACGCAAAAAATTATCCTTTTATCAGAGACACTTAGTGAAAAACTTCTTTATACTTTAATTTTAACGAGAATATTTTAACGAAAGTGAAACGCGTTTAGCTAAAATCTAAAAGATTGCGCTTAAACATTTTACTTTATCATCAAACTTTTATTATATTGATAAAACTTTACTATGACACTTACTAAATATTGACTTCTCAAACGTTTTCGGCATGTTGCCTTTTTCAGTTTTATTAACATAATAAATCTTAAACACTTCGTAACTACACTCATCAATACATCAAACTTTTGCAACAACGACAACGGAGCCAACTTTTTCAGGATTTTTTTGCACTGAATAAACATGATTCAAGAAATATTAGTAAAGCGTACAAGATACAGTTTAGTTGTGTGTGCATGCCATAACAATGCTTGAAACAACAGATAATTTCAACGCATGCAAGGCAAGTCTAATAGTATCAACAATTGCCGGCTCACTGTACTCATTGTTTTCGCGACATAAATTCCACAAGATGCATCGGTGATCACCATGCACCGATCGCAAGTGTGCAATGTAGTACGCTGCAGCAAGCATGATGTAGGGAGGGAGCTCATACGCTAGATCCGCTTTGAATCCTCATAAGCCTCCGATCGCAATCCGCAATCGTGATCTCAATACCACATTGCACTACTTGTATCTGTCGATAGGAGCACGCATTGACGCAATAACTAACTAAATATGGAAAACTAATTTTATAGAACTCAATATTAAATTTGGGAAACGCCTTTGCACTCATTTCATTGGTTTTCTTTGGAAAGACAAGATATTTTAAAGTCTCAGTAATAATTCGTAATAATGAGCATATTCTACCTAAATAATAATTTTAGAATATTAAAGTAAATTAATTAGATTTATTTTATTCTTCTGCTTCTATCCTTTATTCTTCTTCTCACATTATTCAAATAATGTGAGAAGATATCATCGTAAACATAAAAATATCAAAGATTTATTCATAGTGGAATTTGAAAAGATAAAATTGATTTCAAATTTTAAAATGTGAAAAATTATTTTTTATTAGCTTCCTAGAATACTTATTTGTTCATTTACTTGCTATGTTGCTAGTGTGACAAGTTTGTTTGCTAGCAGAGCACATTAATTGGTAATTATATCATGAAACTGATTCCCAGTCGTCGCTTCCAAGCCCACGATGGTAATGACTCTCCGAAGCATTACCCTGACTAGATGCACTAGCGGACTGCTGTTATTACATTTAAAAATGCATTTTTGTGCCGAAAATCCAGTTCGTTTTTCGATTTTATCAGTCAAGGCTTTGCAGTCGCCTCCTCGCTGACTTTTCACATTGAAAATGCGTACGCAAGCATTGGCATCGCGTTAAATTATTCGCTTTCATCAGTGCACGCAATGTGCGCCCATCACTCACTCGCGAAGCCAAGTAAAAAATTACGCGAGATTAATTAATGAAGCGCGCGCCCAATGAATGGAAATCCATTGGGGATCGTTTGCCAAACTAGTAATTCCAGTGATATTCCTAGCGCGCAGTAAAACGGTTTGTTTGCAACTTTAAATAGAGCCTGATGTTCCACCAAACAAGTTGAAAATGTTAAAATACCGCTAAAAATTGGCCATCTGTGTATAGATAGCACAAGTAGAAAATAAAAACTTTAGTCCTGTTACGTTTTTCTACCGAGGGTGCGCTAGCTACCACACATTAGCTCTTTCTCTTTTTCGCCGCGACGACGTTAAAAGCTCAGCAAAAAGCTCCCCTAGCTGCTCGTAAAGAGTGGGGCAGACTCGTACAAGCTCCGCCTCAAATATTGAACATGGCTTCCTTTCGGACTCTGGGATGAAGCGTAAGCATCGTTAAGGGTGCCACGCCGTCTCACTTCCACCTCGTCTTTCTTGCTTGCGCCGAGCGAACAGTCTGCAAAGCTAGAAAACCCGACTCATACCACAACAATTTCACAACTTGCAGTGCACATCTAACGCGCGCGCGCCGGTACAGTCTGTGCCAAATGCCAGCAACTTTTCTCTGCATTTGAAAGTTTAACTCTCGACAACAAAGAATTTTCACCGAACAGATACATTTTAAAGGAAATGTTTCTTTGTCACGCTGATACACGGAGTCGTCACGTGTACTTATCACGCGCATTTATCTATTGTATGTTGTAGAGTAGTATTTGAGTTGGCGATATGAGCATCCCAACTAGAACTGATGCAAGGGCAGCAATTTAATATGCACAAAGCTACGCTTCTAACGCAAGGCGCGGCGCGATCTCAGTGATTACGTCGCTGTATTAAAAGAGGGTGCACGCAAAACACAGCAATTCCTTATCTTTCAACTCCTAACAAACTTCTACTCATATCACAGCAAAAATGTGCTATTCTCCCACGCATATCTATTCGCACAACATAAATGCAACCACACAAATATTAAGAATCATTTCAGTAATATAATGATATATAAGCAAACAGGAAGCTTCAATATGCTTATTAGCCATTCTCAAAACTGTATGCAGCCACACTCACACAGCCGACAGCGGCATTCCAGCGACCACGTATTGCTCGTGTAAAATTAATGCGGAAAAGCGTCAGGAAATCGGAGAATGCAAATTATGCAATATTGAATTAATCATCATCGAGATTTCGCAGAGCCACATCAGCGCTAGCCACTGCCGATGGACGCTATACATCCGCGGCACGTCGACATTTCAGACATCAGATGAATTAATTCTATTACTTACACGTTTCCAACACTCAAGTTAAAGCCAAAGCAGTGCTGGACTTGCATGCTCGATGTACTGACCAACTGTCAATGTACAAACGCACACGTTTCTACCATTCCTCGAAATTCGATTGCTCAGACGAGATTTGAGGTGCAGACAGTCCAACCAATCACTTCCACCGATTGCCACAACCAACGGAACACCTCATTAATATTAATTTCCAGCTAATAGAGATTTCTGCTTATAACAAAATTGATCTGGTGTCTATATTTACCTAAACTAGTTGAGTTGATTGAATCAGTCATCTAGATTTGGGATATCTTTGCAATTCACAGTTCAAAATTATTGAGGAAATAGAAGCTTTCTTATATTTTCGTAATTTAATAACAATTAAACTATCAGAAATATGAATTAAAGGACATTTTTATGGAAAACAAACTCTTCTCTCTCGTTCTACCAAATGATAACCAGAAATATAGAAAGAGACGATAGGGTGACGCCGTAAAGTGCATATAACAGAAATGAATACAATGCCACTTCATTTAAGATGTTAAATTTTTGCTAATAAAAAGAATACTGCAATCTACCATCTTAAAATGCTCAATAATACTTTTCCTCCCTAGTCTAACAGTATTACTCATAATTTGCCCCACCCGCACATACTGCAACTATAAGTTTCTAATTTAATTTTTTTTTAAAGCCGTTAACGGTTTGTATGGTACAGGGCAGATGTTTGCCGCATCCCGCACATCAGATGCTGTTTTTTTATAATAAGCATCGCAGTACTAGTTTGACAACTAGTTGCTTCTTTCAACGCTGACCAACGTCCAGTTTTGAATAGTCATCCAGCTTGAAACTGGAATCTGTCTTGGACCGTGTGATGTATGCCACACTACACACGTGTTTATTATTTTGGTACAAAACAGCGTAGCATCCCTAACTCAGTCATTGAATGCATCTCGCGGTCCCCGCGAAACTGGTTTTTTACTAAAAGCATAACGCGCGCGTCGCGATTAAAGCCGTCGAACAACTTATCCCCCATTGTGCTTTCTCACCGTTATAAGTTTGGTATTAACATACAGAAATACTACGTGGACTAAGTGTTGGAATTCAGTCTGCGTGCAGTAGCTATGAGGAATGAACGAATAAGATGTGTGAATTTGATTGGGTTTTTTGTCGTGCGCATTAATTTGGGGCGTGAAAGTGCATTGAGGGGACATCTAGCGTGGGCGGACTGGAAGTTGAAAATTGCAAGCAGAGTGGCGTTGGAGAGAATTGGAGAATTTTGAATATAAGATGGCAAGCAAGATATCCAAGGACACAGTTAAATCAATAGCATGGTAAATCAGTAAGTTATTTCAATAAAAATGAACACAAATTATGTGGTTAATAAAGAATTTATATAAATATTTATTTATAATAATTCTGTTTATTATCATACAGATATTCAAAGTATAAGACGATATCTTATAATTCTAACATATTCAAATGTATATACATGTTTTTATTGCTTTCTAAATCATTGAAGTGAGTTACAATCCTGCCATTGGCATAATTTTATGTTTATAGTTCTTCGAGTGATGTAATAAATATTAATGTTTGCAACGCACACATCTATTATTTGGCTTTCTTATGTCGCAGTGCTTGCGAGCATCCGGCATTTTTTTATTTGTGCATTTTCCGCGCATAAATCACACTAAGGAGACGCCAGGATTCTCGCAGAAGCGGCGGTGGCGCCAAACAACGGAGAATAATAATGCAGCGATGTTGTTTTCGCTAGTCTGAACATCCCTTCGCGAATTGCACCCTCGCATTCTCCAACTTTGTTGAGAGTCATAAATCATTGGTTTCTTGTGAGTCTCTATAGAAGTAGTATAATTTTGCTAAATGCCTAGAAACATATAAGTACGTTCACCGTCGATGAACATAAATAAACATAGATTTTATATAAATTTACTATTTTACAACAGTTAATTAACTAGATGACAATATTTATGCAAGAAACAAAGTTTAGTTTTAGCCATAAACCAATCATTCTAAATGTTTATAAAAATTCTATCAAAAATAAACAAATCAATTTTGTTTCGAAGTAATTAACTATCTTATTAGTATATTATAATTACAGTACTGAAGAAAGTTACAACCCGAAAATGTTTTAGTAATCTCCAAGTAACTAGCAAAATCAACAAAATACTAATTATCTTAACTTGACTAGCAAATAGAAAAATTGTAGATGCCGTAATATCACAAAATTAATAAATAATTACATTTAGAAAAAGGTATTTTAAATGAAAGATCCAAACAAAAATTCACCTAAGCAATATTAAATTAAAGAATTAAACTTAACATTAATTATTATATATTTATTTAATCTAGAATTTCTAGAGTCTTGAGTGTGTAATTAAATTTTCCGAAATAACTAGATACACATTATACCTAAAATGAGCTTCTCAATAAATTTTTAGATAACTACTTCAAGTTAAAAATTAAGTTTTCTAATGTTTCTTCTTCCTATACATAAAAATATGTATTTTACTTACTTACACTGCTTTTATTAATTTTAAAATTCTATTCAAATTACTACCTTTAACTTAATTTGTCTCTAAAAAAGTGCAATATTTTTTATGTTTATATAACTGCACTATAACACTTACTTTTTGTCTTTAGGTAAGAACGTTTTTGGGTATATTGCATGTTGTCAATATAGATACTCAGGAAGGCAACAAAAATAAGACAAAAAGTAAAGTTTTATCAACATAATAGATCTTAAACACTTTGTAACCACACTCAACAATACTCTATTAAGATATTGTAACAGATTATTTTATTGTATATTATTGCCCTGTCATTGGTAACTTCTGCATATTAATATTTTCAAAGATGTTCTAAACAACTAGCCATCCCCAAACTCAAGTTGTTGATGAAATAAATCAATGTCTGCATGTCAAGCACTGCCGGCTACTGGGCGCGATATCTATCTAACATCTATCTAACAGTTTAATGCAATTATACGAACCAACTCCTTCGACTGACCAAGAGCGCTGCGGCGGAGAGTTGCAAAGACAACTTTCGTGAAGGAGCCGCCGCCGTAATAAGATTAGAGTATCTCTGCTCGAGGCAGCCCGTTCATAATTGAATTTATGCTTTTCTCGTCGCGAACTGCTTGTGAACAGAGTCAGTGTCAGTTTCAAGGCGTTCTCTAGTGCGGAGGTGACGGGCAACAAACGAAACACCGCCTCAAGAGAAGATAGTTTCATTTCATTGCACATGTCATCATCATGTTATTCCCAAATCAAGTTGAACAAAAACAAAATAAAAATTATTGTATGTTAGATTTTCTATTAAGCAACTATATTGGCACTTCTAAGCATGTTCCCTAGAATCAAACAGACAAATTAGAGTCAATTGTCAATTGATTGAGAACGTGTCGTAGCATTAGTAAACCGTATAATTTTTTATCTTTAAAAAATATATAATTCCACACTAGTTTTCTACAATTATAAATTCCATAAGCAAACTTGCTGAAAGCTTGCTCATTGCTGAATATACCGCTTAAACTCAGCATTTATTTTAAGATGTTCATTTCCAGCTTAATTCAAACCAAATGCAAACATTTCTGGAACGCAAAACGTAAATGTCTTTGTAAGTAAGTTCCTACTTGGCTGATGCAAGCATATGAACGCTGATTATGGGGTCGCATCGTAGACGTAATATCCTGCCTCATCTTATCTGTAATACGTACATTTATGTCTCCCTCTGCTGCTACCGCCACTCCTGCGGCATGAAAAGAGGGTGCTCCTGATTGCTGCGTCTGCTTGCTAGGGCGATTATCACGAAGGGTCTTTTGCACCCGCTTCCATCTTACATATGATTCATCCGCGGGGTCGACAAGACGGGCCATGTCTGGAGATGTACAGAGGGGCCTGTTGTCTGGTGCGGTGCAAAGAGACCTGTGTTAGCTATGGTGAATTGCGTCTTAAATCACTAGACAACGCGGCGTGTGTTGAGCTAATAAATTATGTAGAAATCCTAGATGGCGATAACCAGGAACATCATGTTTAAAATTATTGATGTTGAAAATTAACTAATAATTGCAAGCTTTATAGAGAAAATTGTTTACAAGAAACTCCTAAACTTAGATTGTTAATTGTTACATTTCTTAAAAATAAAGTTATGTCATATTACAAAGTAATTAACTGATAATCAATAATCGTAGATATTCTTTAAGTAAAAATTGATTCAACAGATTGGTTGAAATCGATTGTTCTAATGTCTAATAATTATTGATCACAAAAGAAATTTCTTTCCTTTATTTATTAATTGAATTGAAATGACAATATAAAAATGGTCAAACCATAAAATAAAAATCAACACTTAACATTATTCTTTTCAATATTTTGTTCTATTGTAAAAATTAAAAACAAATTATTTTTTATTAGGTAAACATTCTGTTATTACCTTTAAGATGTGTATTTCTTTGATATCAAAATTTATAATTGCTTATAAACTTTGAGACTAACAAAACTAATTACGTTTCAAGACATTTTCTTAGCACCAATTAACAAATTAAAACATTCAATAAACATTTCAATTTATTGATAATTATGTGGAAGTTATAGACCATTCTATAGTCACAATCAAAATTTGACTCAGGAAGAGAAAAGAAAGTTAATTAAATTTTTAAGCAAAATGTATACCTTGCTTTGGTATACAGGTTGAAGCAAAATTGATTTCATTTTGCAATCTTTGATTTTCATATAAGCCAGGTTTTTTATTATATGATTGCAAAAATTACAAAAATAAACAAATTTTTTTGGAGTATTGTGAGTGTGATTACAAAGTGTTTAAGATTCATTATGTTGATAAAACTTCACTATAACACTTACTTTTAGTGCCTTGGTAAAACGTTTTCGGAATGTTGTCTTCTTCAGTATTCTTCCTACATGAAATAATATAAACTAGTGATTTACTGATAGTGATAGTTTTACTATATACTATCAATATTATTTCATGTAGAATTAAGAAAGTTAACTGAAGAGATTTTAAATCCAAAGTAAAAATTCTTTTATGATAGCTTTTTATGTGCATAAAACTTAAGTATAACACTTACTAAATATTTATTTATATAACAAATTTGGCACACGAAACAAAACGCTTAAGATAACAATAAATAAAGTGTTATAGTGAAGTGTTATCTTTGTAATAAATATTAAGTACTCAACGATAATAGCTTTAATCAAATACAAATATAATTTAACTAATGCTTTATTTTATAATCATTATTATATACAGCGCGCAAAAGTAAGTTTAAAAATCTAATAGGTTTTTTTTCACTTTCATCATTCTCGTAAAGTAATAATAGAATGCATTTTAGGTTTTTATGTATTTTATCAAGTCTTGTAAATAATGCGACATTATAATGTTTAGTGAAACATGAAATTTGATAGTAAACACTAACGGTTGCGCCAATATTGTTTATATACTTAATGCTCGATGCCCCGTGGCATATTAGAACGTTAGAAAATTCGTCCAACAAGCCCTTCGCGTGCTTCCGCGCCCGGTGCTTGTATATTAATATGTTGGCAAACAAATTCAGCACGTAAACTTGTAAACTCCGTTGTTCCATGACGGCGAGCTTTGCCGGCTTACCTGTGAGCTTTCGGGTACAGTAGCTGAGCAAGCTTAACACTTGGAAACTTGCATGTAAGTTGCTTTGCAAACTTTAACCGAACTGTGCGACTAGTAGAGATTTCCACCAGTCAGTTTTGGCTTGATATTGAAGACTCAAACTAAATGATTATAATGTAATTTATTGCTGGCCAATCTAGTGTGCTTTATTAAAATCACAACAAATTTATCGGTGTTTTTTATTGAATATTAAATCAAATTTTCTTTAAATATCTAAAATACATTTTTATAATGCCTTCTATTTTTCATATATTTTTAAACAAATTGTTTTTATTGTAGTTATTTGATCAATAATATAGCCATGCTACTATCAATGAAAATTGTTAAAAGAGGGTTGGCATTACAAACGAGAAAAACCCTTCTTTTCTTTTTTACTACCCAACCGGAATATAACAGCTACCCCATAGCATAGCGTAGTATTCATTATTTGCGAAAAGAAAAAGGTTAATGTATTGGAAATATTACTCTCTATAAAAGAATGCAATAAAACTGGAATATTGAAGCAAGCGACTTGTTTTCTCAGCAAATACAATGATAATTCAATTTAAGATGTAGTTTCACTAACTTTAATTGGGTTCTCCTGAATTTTGATTCTTTCTTGAATTGAAATAACAATTTTTAAAAGAAACATTGTTTAAACCATGATTTGAATTAACTAATTGAACAAACTTTGATGTGCTTACTAAACATCCGTAAACTTATTTATTTTTGATAAACCCTTGTTTTTGTTGACCTTTGTTAACATAATTAACTAAACAAATTAAGTGAAATGACAAAATTGATTACAATATAACAGTTGATTATTTTTTTATGTGCTAGAACAACTAAGCGATAATTATTTAATGTTAAATAACAATTTTCAATTACTAATGTTACTAATTACTAATATGTTTTTTAATAAACCTTTCATTATGTGATTAAAAACCGGATGGCAACATCAAAATAATCCAAAAACACTTCAGAGCGCTAAAGGTTTTTATTTCCTTTCCCTGTAGGATTCTAGGTAGGATGGGATTTTCTAAGATTGAAGATAAACCAAGACGGATTGTGGTCACCCTCCAGTCTCTGCCGTGCTTTGCTTTGATGTTTTATGCTTTGACCAGCGAAGGACGTAATTCACACAAATCGCAAGATGCCCTTTTCAATACCTCCATCCGGTTGGATAGTTAGCCAGGAACAGCTTCAAAGTGCAATATGTTATTTTAACCATATTGTAGAAAGCACAAAAATCTAATTATTAAATACACATTTATAGTTGTATCATAATATTTATGTTGCAGGTTATAATGTTTAATTCCTCAACTCGTTATCTTGTAATCATGACTACTAAGATGGCGATTAAATTTATTAGGTCTCGTATAAATTGTTTGTTGCTCTGTGTTTCCGTGATATGAGACAACAGAACATCAGCATCCGTTATGTTCTACCCAAAGATATGGACAAACCTACAAGTTTATTGCTAACGAATATACGCCAACAGACGACAGAATTTAACTTATGTACAGAGGGTAAACACAATATCATCAACTAAGAATAAAAAATTTACAAATAAATGAGTTTTGCGCCAAATATGCAGGTGACACATTTAATTAAAACAGCTTATATGAACTACATAGGAAATTATAATATAATAAATTGATTTCAGCAGTTTCACTTCGGCAGTAGATCTAAACTGGGTTGGCAATAAGATTGACCGTTTTGGCATGGAAGCAATTTGTAGATGAGGATCAAGTTTCGGAGTCGCATTATGACTCCCGCGTTCCCGAATCATGTGCCAACGACTCCAGCCTGCAACGGAAGAGAGGAAAACCGCAATAAAACGTCTCCGTTCGCTGAGATTGCTGCCACGAAGAACGCGCTCCATGCTATTATCACTGCAAATGCCTCACGCGTTTGCATCCAGTTAATCCAAGTTGAAATCTCTTTGCCAACGAATCCGACGTCGCGTCGTCTCGGATACGGAATCGTCATAAACGAACAAAGATATAGGAAGAAGGTTGGGAAGCCAAGCGGCCATGAATAAATTACCGGCAATAACATGCTGCCGCGTGCACCCGGGAGTCTTGTAGATTAGCGAGAAGTACGTTAGACGTCCTCTGGGAGCACTTTGATGGTTTCCCAGCGCCCATCGCGCTCGTCTTGTGCAAGCGTTCAATTGCTTTGCATTATACTTTAGAATAACATTGAAAAACGTTGTAGAAAATACGAAATTCGAAATTATTTTGCATTTAGCCACACAAGTGGCTATTGAAATAGTTTCTGAATCATTTAGTATACATTTTGTAGTATGGAACAAAGAACAAAGCTAATTTTAGTTTTTACATTTATTTGGATCTATTTTGTATTAAGATTTCTTTATATTGCGCCAAAAAATTGAAGCATTTTTGCGTACATTTTTTAAAATAAATTGTATATTATAAAAACAAATACTCTACTGCTATTCTAGATTTGTTCATCATTCGTAATTGTATTAGAGAAATGAATTATAATACTATAAATAAGAATACACTGTAAAAGTACTATCCTGAAATAATAATGATTTGCATTTTGAGATAAATATAGTTTCTTGGGGGATATTTATTTGTTATTATTTTATATTATAATTGGACTATCTGAACATTGTAATAACACTAAAAAACTAATCTAATCTTTTATTAGTAGACTTCAGAAACTAAACAAATAAATATCAAATGCTTATAATAGTAATTGGCTTATAACCTTGCTTAGTTTCATGAATCCAAATTAATACTTCTCAATATGCTGTAATTTATAAACTTAACACTTGAATGATTTGAACTATGCACGACGTGAAGTAGTCTGCAAGCAGAGAAACTATGTACTGAATAATTTTGATCATAACTTGGTTCGAGTGGAAAGTTTCTAGATTCTCGCTGGTCTCAATTCTTGATTCGTACAGTGCCGTCTGGTCCTTGCCCACCCTTTTGGCCACTTATCACCAGGGTCGAGCAAAATATGGCTTTGCAACAGAGACGTCTTGAACTCTCCGCGGGCTTGCGTCTTCGACACTGCTTGCATTCCATCACCACCCTGCTCGTGGAGTGTTCGATATTAATATCATAATTACTGTATTAGGGTGGCTGCAATGCCGCCGGTTTGAATTTTGCAACTTAATAGGGGCGCAATCGATTGGAATTTTAAGTGTATGTAATTATATAGTACATTGCTTTAAATGGAATAAACTTATTACTTTGTATTTTACGTATTAAAAAAATATTCTTTATTATGATCTGTATAGGTTGAATGCGTGTTTTATAAAATTATATGTATATATTGTAGGTATGTAAAAGTAAAATACAGACTTGAAAATGTGCTTGACATTAAATGTGCATGGAGTTTTAATAGAAGTAGCACTAAACAGTGTATAAAAATAAATATATTTTATTAGCAAGAAACACATTTACTCTCACAACTTAATTAAGTAACTGATTTAAGCATTAGCATACAGTAAAGATTGCTAAGAAGTCTCTAGTCAACAGCGCATATCCAAAAATATAAAATAATGTGAGTACTAATTTCAAATTTAAGAATTTATTATGTATACATTTGTATACAGGTAATGAAACTTAAGCTAGCAGTGTATTTTGCACTTGAAACTATCCGGTAAATGTGAAAACTGAAAACACTGTTCAAGTAAAAAGTAACCAATGTGAAAAGAAAAGATATAAACGTGTTATCATCGGTTTCTCAGAATATTATAATCCAAAAAATACTCTAATATTAATATTTTCCGGTAGATTTAATCAAAACCAAGTGAATTAAAAATATCATATAAATGTGTATATGTATACCAAAATATAATGTACATTCAACAAAAAAATTAAAACATTAGCACTTTTTATTCCTAATTTATCAATACATTTGTGCTACAATAGAAACTAGTTTAATTAAATTTATATTGCTGCTTGTAAAGAATAATTATAACACATCTTTTTAACTAAAGATAAATACCTTAGTTGCAATTAGGATAGACTAAGAAGATAAATTTCATTCATTTATATTAATCTCATTACGGGTATACAGCGATAATTATAACGTAACTGACAAATTTTAGTACTCTGATTGCCCTCTACCATGGAACAGCACAAACTGTTGTTTGCATTAAGCAGTTATGTTAAGGGTAGTTCTTTACAGTTTTCTTTCTCATTGGGCAAATAGAGTTGATTTGAGAACGCTATAATAAATAATAAGTGTACACTAAAAGTTTAATACTCTTTTTTAAAGAAAAACCACAACTAAAGTACGTAAGGAACGCAAAAACATACAATATTTTTTACAATACTTTTATTCTGGATAAGTGGAAAAAATAAAAATTCATAGAATAGACATGTAATGTTTTTCATACAAAGTTACACAATTACTTCCTTTTCACATCATGCTATTTTTAGGTTCTTATTTTCATACTACACAATTATATAATTTTATTCGTCTTCTAAATAATAAATTTTGAATAACGCAGAAATACGTGTTTATTTTGTGACTTTAAACCTTCCGCTCCATTCCGCTGTCGATGCTGTCATTCGTTTCAAGCTTACTGGATTTGAGATTTCGCGCCCTCTTTTTCTAACCTATGATTTAACAAGCTGGCATCTTCCTTGGAAAAAGGCCAATCAGGAGCCAAAGGTGGTTATCGTGGTTAAAGGTGGTTTGTGCTGATGTGATGGTATTTAACTGATTCTGTGTAGTTTAAACAAATACTGTCTATTAATCGATATTCGAGTGCTTTGGAAGGCATTGCGTATGGATGCTATAGTTTTTCTTTGTTTTCAAAATTAATGGTAAGTATCTCGGGAAATTGATTTGTGGCGCCCAGGATGCACGGGATGTATCCTTTAGGTTATATCCTACTTGCCTGAAGCTCCCTTCTAGCCGTTTCTAGTTTCACACATACAGGTACCCATGTAGATGGGTAGAGGTTTCACGCCAATAAGTCAACATTACAAAATTGTATTTTTTCAGGTATTGTTTAGATATCAAAATAATTTTAAGTGCAAGAAGGAATTTGGTGCATAATGGGATAAACATCAGACATATGAAGCTTTAAACACAGTGGCCTGAAGTAAACATTGACAGTGGAATTATTTATTCCTCAGCTTAATAATCATATTTTGGAGTTATGAAGGAGCATTGCTTATGTAGACAAATGTAGCTGTATATCGTGCTGTGGTTGCTTTTGTGAAGTGTATCTTGAATGCAATTTTGTAGTTTTACAAGTTATCCAACCAAATGAAGGAAATATAACCTAAAAAATTGTTGTAAAAATTTCAATAAGATGAACAGGGAGGATCCTGCAAAGCATCCAAGACAATACCAAAACCTTATTCAGAACAGAAGACACAATCATACAGATCAATTTAGACCATTTCACTATGAACAACGGTCATGGATAGATAATCAACACAGGTATAGTCATTTTAAAGTAAAATTTTCTATTTATTAATATGTTACTTTTGTATTGTGGATACAAATATTTTAAATTTTATTTCTTTCATGACAAAACAAGTATTTTAGATAAAAGTTTAAATACATTCTTAGGCTTAGTTACTAGTTTAGTTACTTTTTTGTTTTAATTTTTGTTCTCATAATATCTATTGATAGAAAACCATTTATTCACTTTCCAAGAAGTGGTGGTTGGCAGAAGTCTATCCAACACCCACCAGGCTGGCAAAAATTTCGACGACAAGGGGGTCCATGTTTTCCAAGACCAGTACCTGCACCTATTGTACCGCAGCCCCCGACACCAGAGGAAATCTTTCAAAGTACTGTCCAAAGAAAGTCTCAATATATTCAAAAGCAATTACAAGAATCTCCAAATGCTGAAGTAGTTCTACCTCCACTTAATTCAATGGATAATACCACAAATGAAGATAACAATGAAAACAATTTGCCGGGGATTACTTATCTCGAAGAAGCAGTGGACTCTACCGTCGCTGTTCTCAATCGTGAGAAGGTGGCTAAGAAGCAAAAGCAAATTGACCACGAACATGAACGAAGAGCTATGCAAATTGTTCAGAGTATTAGGAAGCTAAAACTAAAGGAACGATTGAAAGTCTCTCGTGAATTAAGAGATGTTTGTAATAAAGGACGAAATATTGCAGAATGTGATAACATCAATGCCATTTCATCATATTTCTCTGTTGATATAGACGACTTACCTGAAGAAGTTCGTGAAAAAATATCTAATGAACTAAATGTTGACTTAGGGCCATTGCCAGAAGATTCGAAAAATACATCTGTGGTGAATTTAGCTTATGATGACGATGAAATTAATTCGAATGCACCTGGAAATATGCCTTATGATCCATTCGAGCTCGAGCCCAATTGTGTTACCCCAATGTTCGACTTGCCAACACAATTGCAAACGCAGTTCAAGGAGGATGAGGAGAAAGGAACGAGTATGGCTGATGATAGCTGGGATAACGCACTGATTACTCGATCTGTTAAATGTCACGTTAGATCTGGACGCCCCGACGCTGAAGTGCCTAGGTTTAAAATAAAACGTGAAGTTCTATCAGACGATAGCAACGCAAGCATAGACTCCATATCACAGCCTGTGTTTTCACCGGTGCGTAATGAGAGCTCTTCGGAGACGACAAAACCGCAAACGCCGCCTCCACCAAAAATATCGCATGGGACGCACTCAATGGATGAAGTTGTTAATGTAATTAGCAAAATTGATCTCTCGCCACCTCGTTCAGCAAATGATCTGTCAAATAAAGATGAAAAGGATGGTATCACTTTACGTAAGTGCTTGAAAATGGGCAGTCCTGAGAATAGCGAGTGGGAGCGTAATATTGAAGTAAAATGCAAGAAACATGTTCTTAGAGAATATGAGCAAGAAGCCGAAATTAGGGCTAAGTTAAGCAGTTCCGTAAAGTTGTTAGAGGAAGACACACAGGTGGAAATATTGCAAAATGGCAAAGATGAAGAAGAATTTGAGGAGAAGATAATAAGTCACGACTCTGAATCGGGAAGTTTACAGAAGCAAATTCTACTTACTGATGATTATAAATCAGAAGTGGTAGACTATGAACCAGAATCAGGTGAAGATAATGACGGAGACAGTCAAAGCGAAGAATGCAGTGAACAGGTTGTGGATATAGAGAAGAAAAGTTTCATCGAACCAGTGGTTCAAGCTTGTAATCAAAATATAATTGAATCTGCAAAAGATTGTACTAAAGTAAAACCTGATGGCACACCCGTACTTGTGTTCGAAGCGACGTGTAAACCTGGCGCATATAAATTCAAGCAGGGTAAACTCGTCAATGAATCTTCGTCGAAGACTCCTACTGAAATACCAACAGATATACCAAAGCCAAAAGAAGTTTCAGAAGGTATTCAAACGGATGACCTTGCAGGAAATATTCCTATTGTTGAGGAAAAAGGGCCCAATAGTGAAATTTTCAAGTCTGATTCTATCCACAAGAATAGTGTTAAATCGGATCGAAAACGAAAACATTCTAGCAGTAGTAAGTCTTCCTCTAGCAGGAAACATTCATCATCGACTACCATTTCATCAAGTTCTAAATCAAAGTTTGCTAAAGGTAGCAAAAGTAAATCATCATCAACAACAAAGCTGGCTACACCAATACAAAATTCAAGTTTACGACCAAAATCTGAAGATAAAAGAAAGTCAAGGTCTTCATCAAGATCGAAACAAATTAAAACTGTAAATTGTGGGGTGCAGACTGATCCAGAACGAACAAGCGAAGGTAAGTTGCGGGAGAAATACTTCAGATTGAAACAAAATACACGAGCAATGCTCCGGAAAATGAATTCATTTGAAAGGCAATTGGAAAATTTGTTAACAAAAAGGCGTGAAATTTACAAAGCGTTTGAAGCATTTGCCTCAACGTCAGAGAGCGAAGAAGAGATTACAGTTCCAGAGGAGACACCAAGGCACCACCCAGATTCTCACAATAAAAAGAATCCTGTATTAAATTCTGCTAAACCTTCGGAACAGATTCTTACCCAAGTTCTTCATAATGATGCAGAGAAGAATCCTAATCCGGCGTCGCCTACTGATTTTCTTGCGCATTCTGTGGATTTGGATATATTTTCAGTCATCTCGGAATCACAAGAAAAAGTTTCATTTACTCAACCAGAGACTTCGGAAGGATTAGAAACTCAAGATGAAACGTTTGCGGAAGATTCTAATCCCGTCGCAGAGGCACCATCGACTGAAATCGAACTTGATACTGATTTGGGTGGAGTATTGAATATTTCCGAAACGCTGCCCACCGACTATCTTGAACCAAGTGATAACGAAAGTTTTATGGAGCCAATAATTAGAAACCCGATTGTTAGACTTATTAAATGTGATTCACAAATCCCACGTGAGCAACTGGATTTAATGAGATCTTCTGAGTCTCCATTCGCCACCAACTGTGTGAAGATTGAAGACGCAAGTGGGATGGATGACGACTATTATTATGATTCGCATCAGAAAGCGGTGGATTTTATTGCTTGGAAGGATTCAATTTTAGTAATAAAGGTATGTAATATTTAAATAAGTTTGCAATTTCAAGATGTCCTTTTTTTCTTGTTAAAAGGAGAATGGTATTAACAATCGATCACAATCTCCGGTTTCGATGCCGCGATCGCGGAGAAAGACAAGAGTACAACATTCTACAGAAAACCGAAATTCGACGGAGTAAAAAATTATAACCGCTCAGACTTTATATGCCCGTTTGATGATGCTGGGCTTAAAACAGACGAATTCTGGGATAGTTCTGAGATTGTTCCGAGCAGTCTTTTGGAACTTTAAATACGTTAATTTTTGTTTTGATTTTTAAAGGAGTTTGTAAAAAACATAGAGACCGAATGTTATGATAATAAAGGATTATTTTGATTACAAGAGTTGATAATCTGAATTTAAAAAATATGAGTAGTCATAAATGAAAAGAGTAGCTATTTGTAGGATCTAAATCCAGAAAAAATCAAATACCTAGATAAAATTCGTCGTTAAATTAAATTTAATTAACTGTTGGAGTACGAACGTACGCTGTGTGTCTGGAATTAAATTTAATTATCTAATAACACGAATCTTAACTTGTGGACCGAATTATTAATATGCGTTTGTTATTCCAGATTGTTAAAAATATGATTGTTGCTGGTGATGGACAAGGACATATTTATTATTATGATCCTCAATCGCCATTTCCAATCATAACTATGAAGTTATCATCGCAATCCCTTACGTCAATTTCAGTGAATGAGAGTACAAATGGGATACGCCTCTACATTGGGTCCACTGATTGCAATTTATACGTTTACGACTTTGAGACAAAATCTATATTGCGAGTGGCACATGTGGCTGCACCAATTCAGTGCATTGATCTGAAATGGATGACACTATATCTTGGATCTTCTCGAGGGGAACTTATTAAATATTCATTGACGGTATGCGTAGATCTTATATTCTTTTTCTGAAATGACTAAATATATATATATGTGTGTGTGTGTATGTTTCAGAATGGTAGAGTATCAGCTCCCGTGAAAATATCCGAGGAAAGTGTTTTGGCTGTAAAATGCGCGACGGAGGGAGGACGTCGCATTCTTCTAATTGCAACACGGAATGCCCCTGTTACTGTTCGAGATGCTGCTACCGGCCTGGAATTGCGTACGATTGGGGGTGCTTGTTGTGCAACGGTATACTCCCTTGTACTGCACAATAGTAGGATTTATTGTGGGACTAGTCAAAACGATGTGGTAGTTTATAATTTTCATGTAAGTACAATTTATATTCATTGCATGTGTTAATGTTTTGCATCCATAATTCAATATTTGTATTGTAGGATGGACAATTTTTATTTAAACATGGCGAAAGCGGAGGCAGTGGAATTGTATGCATGACAAGCGTTCAAAATATTTTATTTGTAGCCGGTTATAATGGAAGAATTTACGTATATAATATAACAGACAACATTTTTATTGCCTCAATCTCAGGACCTTGTGGCTTGCTATTGAGCATGGCCATCGTAAATAGAAAGGTATGTGAACCATAGCAGTTACTTATTGATAATTTGAATTTGAAAAATTTTCAGTTGATAATAGGGACAAAACAAAAGTTTCAAATTATGGCACTGCCGGAGTCGGTTGCAAGTTTGCTCTGAAGCTACCAGGGTATAGATAGGACATAGAGTCTTTGACTGTGAGCAAAATGAAAGTATTTTCTAGTTGTAGTTTTAGAATTTTCCAATCTTATATGGCGCGCCAGACAAATGTGCCTTGTATTTCCCTCAAAAACCGCCAAATAGGTTATATTTGAATCCTTTATTTTAGTTAAAAGAACAGTTTTTGTTTTAGTTGCATATAGTTATATTGTTAATTGTAAATAAAAGAATTATTAATGCCAGTGTCCTTCCGATCACAAAAGAATTTGAAATGGCGGCATTAAAGTTTAATTGGTCCCACCGCGACATTGTTTCTTATTTTTATAATAAAAACAATCAAAACCACTCAAATTACACTTTTATTACCAATTTGCATAACTGATGCATTTGATACAAACTAAAGTAAACCTTAAGAACTATTAACATATCTGTGGCGTTAATCATCTTCCTCTTCAGTATTCTCGTCTGCTTCCATCTGATCGTTCTCATCGTCATCATCATCGTCTATTTCATAAGCCTTTGTTATAGTCTTACTATTGTACAGATCCAACGTTAATGAGCTGAGGAACATCGGAATCGATTTCTGGTGTCGAAGATGAAGTTCGATCATTTCTTCCAAACTGGCGCTATATTCATTTTCCATTAAATTAAAAGCCCCACCGTTGTTGAAATGAAAAAATAAGCAATCATCTGTTTTCTCTGCATATATACTCGTTAGCTTGTATTGGGAACTTTGATTCAAATCAATTTTATAACCGAATAATAAATATGTGACTTCTCTGAAGTCTTGCAGTGCCTTCTTACAATAATCACGTACTCTTGTCGTATTGTTTTCGGCTGTGGCTAGCTTCTCCTTCAATGATTGCACCTCTCGATGGTCTATAGTGATATCGCCAAGACTTGATGCCTCCAGGCCCTCTTCCATTTTCTTTATTTTGCGCTTTAATGTTATGACCTCTTCTTCCAGGCGCTGTTTTTCTGTCTCACGTTGCTTAATTACATTTGCAAATGGATTGTTAGAGTTATGTAAAATGCGCCCATGAGCAACATCTTCTCCAGTCAAATATTCTTCTAACTGAATTTCCAACTTGTCTTTGCGTTGACGTAGCAATGCATTATCGCTTTTTAACTTTGACACCTCGGTTTGTAATCTCGCCAACTTTTCTGAACGAATGGGAATATTGTCAGTTGAAAATGCCTCAACATTTTTCAAATCGGTTTCAAGTTTATGAACCATATCACGATATTCATCAACAGTTCGCTCCAAATTCTTTATCCGTTCAAACTGACATTCCAACTGCGCAGCTCCCGGGTTAGCCAAACTCGCTGGATTAACACAAATTGTTAAGTCCTTTTCATATGAATCTAACTGTTTCCTATAACTATCACGCTCGCCGGTTACAAGCTGTAGTTTTCTATGCATCCTCATTATTTGAATTTTTGCCTGTTTCGTGTCGTTATTTAAAGCAGCAATATGAGCGTGGCACTTCTCAAGTTCATCTTTCGCAACTTTAGCCTCGTGGGTTGCACTTAAAAGAGCTGAATCTAACTGAATTTTCTCAGTGGTAAGGGCAATTTCCTGTTGCTGTAAACGTTCAACCACAGATCTTAACAGACGCGGCAAAGTAGAGTCAACATTTGAAGCTTCACAGACAGTTCTTGCCAATGATCTGAACTCTTCCAAGTGCATTTCCAGTTGTGCATTATTTACCATAAGTGTATTGAGTTTTTTCTCTTGATCGCTATACTTTTGAAGACGCCCTTTAATATCATGCACTTCTTCTTCTAGCAAAAGTTTATTATGAACATCAAGCTTTAGCTTTGAAATATCTGCTCTGAGTTGAGTATTCTCCCTCTCAAGCACATCATAATTTGTCAATTTGTGCTGTTGATTCTAGAAATATACTGTTAAGTCATATTTATATATTTATTGGCAGAAAATACCTTTGCTTGCTGTTGGAATTCAGTGTATAATTCTTTGTTGTACTCCATCTTCTTAATTTGTTGAATAGCTTTATTGAGTGCTTGGGTTTTTAGTTCCAATTCATTTTCACACTTGGTCCTTTCATTTAATTTTGTTGTTAATCCCTCTGTTAGTTTCTTATGTGCTTCTGTTTCTTCTTTTGCAGCATTATACAACATTTGCAATTCTTCAACTTGACGTTCGAGGCGAACTATATTGTCACTTTCTTCAGTACTTTTGTCATGAACATTATCTTT
This sequence comes from Diploeciton nevermanni, assembly GCA_027575565.1. Lineage (NCBI taxonomy): Eukaryota > Metazoa > Arthropoda > Insecta > Coleoptera > Staphylinidae > Diploeciton > Diploeciton nevermanni. The sequence continues at coordinate 8,977,991 of JAODIE010000007.1, forward strand.
CAAGTTATTCAATTGAGTCTCTAATACTTGAATCTGTGTCTCCAACTTGGTTTTACTTCTTGCTAATTGTACCTTTACCTAAAAACCAACCCATAAATCTAATAGAAACCTAATTAATAGAAATTATTACTTCTGACAATTCCGTTTTACCCATTACTTCTCTTTCACGGAAATCATCCAAACGTTTTTCTAAAGCTTCAATAGTTTTCTGATCTCTGTCAGCGCGAAATTTCCATCTTTTTGTCTCACTTTCAGATACAATCTGTTGCTCTTTCATTATGGCCTGCATTTTTGCTAACTGATTATCCAATTCTTTTGTATAGTTTCGACTCTCAAGTAAATCATACCTAAGTCGTCTAAATTCGCGTGGAGAGCCCACATTGACAATTTCACTATCGACTTTAAATCGTTTTACCGAAGTGGACAACTCAGTGGAGCCTGTACTTGATAATGGACTTGATGATCTCTTTGTTGGTGTATTGAAATCAAAGATGCGTTCTTGACTTGACAGATTATTGTAATTCTTCACACACCGTAGAATTGTATCATTGATGGCCGGGGCAGGGCGATTTCTTTGTGACATTTTGAATCACTACCCGAACAATAAAATTGTTTTACCGTATCTACCAGTAATATAAATTCCTTAATACCGCCTGAAATCACTCGCATCAACTTGACTAACTAACCTGCAAAACATCCGTTTTGTTAGATAATGTGGTTGCCTAACTAAACTTTTTCAAATAGCATCAAATGTGCATAGATTTTTGTTTTTCAAATTAAAAACAAACCAGAAAATTTGCTAAATAAATAAAAAACTGACACATATATTGTACTGAATATACATTTCTATCAAATTCTTACATTTAATTCAGAAGAACCGATAATGAAGAGTCGTGAAAATATGTGTTTCCGTGAGCGGGTTGCAAGAGAAAACAAAATTGCTCAGCAATTCAGCGAGCGTTGGGGCTGGATGGTCGACGAATACGACAAAGCTAGACAAGAACTACATGCAGTTATGGACATAAAACCTCCAGAAGATCAATTTATCAATGCTAACTTGAAACCTTTCCCTACTACTTCGGCGGGCATCGTTGGATGGTTATCATCCAGGCGAGATTGTCAGTTAGAAGTATTTGGGCCAGATGTACTTAGAGCTCCTCCCCTACCTGATATGTATGTTGTCACAAGATTATATAATCCACTCTCAGACGGTCTAGAATATTGCAAGTAAAATCAAGTTCAATGACTCAACAACTCTCTGATTTTTGAAATACAGCTAATATGCTCATTGAACACAAATCATGGGCTTTGCAAATTCAGGGTATACTTCATACAACATTTTATTTCAGCTCTATATATATGTAGGAGAATTATTAAGACTACTTCCACACATATTGCAAATTTTCTGTCCTTTGCCATTGACATAGGTGCATTTTTCACATTGGGTGCCACCTACTTGCAGATGCTCATCCATCGGTTTCCTGCGACTCTTCGAACACATCACACAGATATCTTTATCATTTTGATTAAGAAATGTGCAAGTTGTACAATGCCAGCCTTTAGTAGGAACAGTGGATTTGCTAGTACCTGCAGCTCCAATCACATCAACCTGGCTACTGTTTTGTTTTTGTGGTATCACTGACGAATTGGGTGGAAGAGTGCTTGGATTGGGTGCTACCTCATTCAACGCTTTAGCCTTTATCGGTTTATCGCTAACATTATCGTACGTGCTTTGCTTGCTTTCTCGCTTTTCTCGTTTGCTTTCATCGTGTTTTGCTTTCGATCTAGTATGGGAACTACTATGCTTTTGAAGTAAATCCCCCCGTTCGCCGAGATCCTTCGAATAACCTTGACTTTCAAGATTTCGATAAACGTAGTCCCACGATTCGTATGTACCGGAACCATCATCACGCTCTGAGGCCGCAGGCACGGTTATATCGTTAAGATACATCTGAGTCATTTGCTTCTGCACCTCGTCCACACGACCATCTGGTTGATCATAGCCATCATACTCAATAAGACGTGCAGTTGGCACAGTTGTGGTTGCCGTAGATGCATGAGTAGCAGGATGATGCACATGGGGCATCTGTGGTTGGCCTGGATAATAACAACCAGGATATGGCGCGTTATGCACGTAAAAATTACCGCAACACGTGTGGGGAGGAATAGCAGTTGATGCTCCATACATATATTGTGGTTGTGCAACTGTTGGATAACATGGATGCATTGTCTTAGGGCTTGGAAGCTTCTTCATATGAATCATCCCCTCAATAGTCTCCTGTGGGCTGCCTGCATACATTTCACGCAATTTCAACACATCTAACCAAGTAACTTGGTAAACCTGTGAGACCTCCTCCCATATCTCTTTCAAAATTTGGCATTCCACATATGCCATAATTGAGTCCAGAGAAACAGAAGCCAATCTATCTGGGCACACTGGTCCACTAAATAATAGTTGGTGATTGTCTGTTAGTTTATAGCCCATTTCAGCAAACATTGCATCTGCTCCAACTAGATTAGACTCTACTTCATGTTTGTAAAAACCAGAATACATCTAAAATTTCACTTATTATTGCATTGCTGTTAAGATACTGATAACAATTACCTTAATTTGTTTATATTCCTTCCTCCATGGTTTTGTAAGTAAATTTGCTGCATATCTGCCAATGGCATCCCATCCCAGAGCAGCTTTGTAACCACTAAAATCTACCATCCTTGCAGATTCATGCAAGACCTTGGGTGTTGATGTACATTCAAACTTTTGATTGTGGTGAGCCTCACAGAGATAGTGATGGATGCATTTCTCTAGTTTACTTTTGTGCTTAATTTTTTCTGGGCTATCTTCCATTTCCAAATAGCTTAGGTGCAGAGAGTTAATTTTGCTCCACAACATTCCAGAAGAATATTGACGCTGCTGGGTAGTGTTGTAATAATTATCCATTACCATTATAAATTTTGTGTATTAAAGCGTGTAATCGTTGATGTCTGTGCACATCAAAACTGTATGTGAACTATGAAGAAGCACCCAGAATTTATTTATAGCATGCAGCCATTTACTGCATGGAGCATAAATTAGGCTTCAAGTACGTGAAAAAGAACTAAATTCCTAATTTACGGAATTCTCTCGCAATTCACGGTACTACTGAAATAATGGTAACACCGGATAACACGGTAGACTGAAAAAACTTACTGTTTACGAAGCTACAGTGAACTCACCTGAGCCTAATACAATGCAAAAGGACTCAATGTTTTTATTTTTCCTGCAGTCAACTCATCATGATGCACAGCTATAAGCGCTGTCATCACTCGTTGCTGCTCGGAATTTTAGCTAATTTCTTAAACTTTGAATTTAAAACATATTTTAAATAAAAAATACTCATATATTGCATATGTAACTATCTAAATTTTTAAATAGCACTCTATTAAATTTTAAATAAAATATAAACAAAAAACAAAATAATCTTACATTTTGAAAATGCGTTCGTTTATGTTCGCTTTCAATGCCTGCAATTCTGTCAAATCCGTCTAATCAGTCAACACGGCTCCTCAGTTATCTAACTCGTTTCTTTACTCTACGATTCTTGTAGAATTTTCATCGTTCGCAACAAACTTGCCTAAGCATGGCATTCCGTTCGTTGATTACAATTCAGCGCCGTGCTCTTAGCGAGAACATCACGCCGCTGAAAAAAATGATGTACAATTTATCTGGCTTCAACAAACTGGGACTAATGCGAGACGACTGCCTTTATGAAGATAAGGATGTGAAGGAAGCTTTGAAGCGTCTTCCTAAGCACATTATAGATGAACGCAACTTCCGTATTCTTCGTGCCGTGCAACTTGACATCCAAAAGGATATCCTGCCCAAAGAGCAGTGGACCAAAATTGAGAATGATGTTCTTTATCTGACCCCACATGTCAGACAAGTAATCAAGGAAAGAAAAGAACAAGAAGATTGGAACAAAAAATATTAAATAATATAGCAACAAATTAGGATAACTCACTGTAGACTTTGAAATGTATATCAATCAAAACAATACATTAATTGTGCTTTAAGAAATTCTTTTGTTTATTTTAGTTTTGTATAGTTAGATATTATAAATAAGTAGTAATAAGTAAATAGAAAGGCACATATAGTATACTTATATAGTAATGTAATCAGTTCTCATCTTCTTCAATTTTTGGAGCCAAATAATATCTAATATATCCCAGCTCAGGAACAACATATTCCACCACTAGTGGAACATCTGCTGACATTGAGAGTTGTACTTGTGGGGAAAGTGGTGTTGCTTTGGTGAATGAATTTAGGTATTGGCAAGCAAATGTAAGAGAGACTGGTTCTTGCATTTCAATTGTTACTGACTCTTCTTCCTTCTCAAAGTTGCTGGTTTGTGCCAGTTTGACATTGGCACTGCCAATGTCTCCAGCCGATGAGAATTTCACTCCTTCCTTGGTACAACTAATAACAATAGATTCTCCAAATTGCGCTAAATCACGGCAAATTCTTGCAAACTCAATAGATGGCATTTTGATTACACAAGAGAAGTCTGTCTCTGGAATTCCAAGGTGTTCTTGATCCAAGTTCATAAGCTTCATTTCATAATCTGAGATTTTGTCTTGCTTTTTGGATTCAAACATAAATGTTACTGTATCTGCATCATCTTGGGCCTTAATTGTGACAGTATCTTCATTATTTGCACATTTAAGAATTTTTACCATACTGCAAAGAAAATAGCAAACATCAGTTTGTTTCACAATGAAGGAAACAAAAGATCTTTACCTTGAAAGGTTCATGCCCATTGTGATATTCCTATCACACCGGTATTTATCAAAACCATCGGATTTTAGTGTGAGCGAGACCAGGGAAACGTGAGAGTTATCCATGGCCTGAAGTTGGATGCCGGTATCCGAGCAATCAAAAGAAGCATCGTTAAGTAAGTCTTTGATTGCTTCCAACACTTTCTTCAGGGTGGAACTGTTAATTAAACGAGCTTCAAACATCTTGGCTGATTTATACCGGCAAACAGATACAATAAACAAAACTCGATTGAAACAGTTAACGACGCGTACAAAGCGGAGGTTGCAAGTAAAATGGCGAGGTGCAACAAAGGCGGGTGTGCGCGCGAACGCGAAGATGAATTAAAACGGCGGGAAATCTAGTGGGCTTTTATTGGGCAAAGTTACCAGTGTCAGTCTTGTTTGTCAATGACTGCAATTTAGAATTTAATCTTTAGTAATTGGTATTTCAATTAATTTGCTATATTATGGTGCTTGATGATCGTCTCGCTGTACGCGTCGCATTGCCACACAATAATCTATTAACTTCTTGCTTTAAATCTGGAAGATGTTGATCACAATCAAAAATCACACTTTGTAAACCACCAGACTTAAAATGTTGTTTTTGATACTTTATACTTTCAATTAATGCTTCCAATACATTAATTGTAATATTGTTATCTGCAAAATAATGTGGTATAATATTAGACAATCACAATTTGTTTTAAATGTGAATATAATACATGCGATGTTAAGATGAACAAGTGAATTATTTCCAATACAGTACAATTGTCCCTCTTCCACCAAGGTATCAATAAAAACAGAATTGACACTGCTATGATGTGGTGCGTCAACATCAGGTTTTAACGTAAGTATTGATGATTGAGGTGATCCTTCGTACTTGTTTATGTTTGGGAAATATGTTTTTATTAATGATGAAAAACGCGCATTTCTCTTGAGGCGTATTTCATTGGCACTCAATAGAAATTTTGAAAATACTTCCAATAACTTTATTAATCCCTCTTCTGTAATGCAATTTTCGGAAATATTTAAGGTTTGCAAGGTACGGTTACCCCGCAGTATTTTAGCAATTATTATACATCCCTCATCTCCTAACTGATTACATCCTATATTCAAACAAACCAAATTTCTGCTAAATAAATCTGGTGTTCCCAATGCAACATAAAGTAGCTGAGCTACAGTCTTGTCAATCTTACAAAGTTGCGCACTGTAAACTTTCAAACGCGTACCATGCAGTGGCAATTGAAGTGTTTCGTCTTGTTCCACTAAACTTTTGGGATTACCATTCACAGACAAGTACGTAATTTGCGCGTGTTCTTGCAACATAATATGTATAAAGAGCATTTGATCGTGGGTGAGTGAACAGAATTCAAACCGTAATTCTCTAAGAAAGGGATAGGTTGGTATAAGTTGTTGCAGCGAAAGAAGGGCCTCGTCATCCATGAAATTAAGTTTGTATTTAATTGATTGAGGTGACCCTTCATTTGTCATTTTAAAATGGACATGGCTCAGAGTTTTTGCAGCTGGTTGATTAGAATGGTATGGTTCATTCTAAAAGATAAAAATGAACAAAATAATTTTACTACAAATTTTATGACTATAATATATGCAACCCATAATACTCAACGCAACAAAAATAGCCGAAATGAACGAAAAACATAATCTGAGGTTGCGTAGAGCAGTAGAAAGTAGTGATCAAGAACAAGAAAAGGCCTAGTCAGCTTAAGAAGCTAATGTCTCCGAATTTACCTACCGTCATTGCATTAACTTATATACAGCATACAACACATTTATCTCAAACAATACATATCCCAGCATTCATCTACCACAATTATAAAATTGAAAGGTATACATACATAAAATAGGCCTTACATCAACAAATATCTTGGGTGTGCTTGCTGCATTGTCTTCTAAAGCCATAATATACCAATTAATGCACTGATTTATTACTGTTTCTCGTTTTTTCTTGCGATTTGGTATGCTTGATGTTGATCTTGCAGACATGTTTGCTCAATTATATTCTTCTAGTCAAGCTGATTTTTTTTAGAAAAATTGGAATTTATTGATGATTTGAATATTCCAATATACTTTTGAATTGGATTAAGATGTGGTATGTCATTGTCACTTGTTGCACATTGTCATGGACAATCACAAGCCTGCTATCAAGTATGATAATGTTGAGTGCACTGTTTAGTCCTCACTGGTTACTGGGAAAGGGTGAGAACTCAATTGGGGTATATACAAGATGTATGGAAAAAAAACAGTTAAATCAACTTCAATGTACTACATTAGCGACACGCGGTTTAGCAACTGATTCTGAAGTATTTCCAAATGAATGGAAAGTATCTACTGTGTTTATTTCAATTGGTAGGGAAGCAGTGAAAATTTACCTATTAATGGTACTAATATAAAACATATATTTCAGGATTGACAATAATGTTCGTTTCCGTCATAATGAGTTTTGCGGCGTGTTGTTTCCAAAGTGTATTTAAAAAATCACTATTCACGACTACTGGAGCAGCGCAAACAATCGCGGGCATTTTTTACATTTTAGCCTTAACTTTGCACCCAATAGCCTGGGATGCTACAAGAGTTTTAAAACTCTGTGAAAACTCTTCTCCTTTCTATCCTGGCCATTGCACTATAGGCCTGGGACTCTGGTTAGCCCTTGCTGGTACAGGTCTAACATTTCTTGCTGCTGTTTTGTCAATGTCCGCCGATAAATCCACCAACAGCGACAAAGTCCAAGATCGCATTTATGAAGGCAATAGTTTAATATGTTTGCTATAAGGGTAGAAGACAAGCAAGACTGAAAGTATGAGTCAAATCAACAATAATTTATTCTTAATATCAGTGTCATCAATCAATGTATAGATCATTTCTTTTGCCAAATGATGCATTTATTATTACTCGGTAAATCGCATTTGGCGATCAAAATCAATCCATTAGCTGCAGCCAACTTTTCCAAGTCACATATATCGCGCAACCCCCACTCGGAATTTCTAGATCTTAAACTCTTATCAAAATCTACGTTGCTTTCGGGTTTTATTATTCCGTTTTCCGCGTAAGGCCCGTACATAGCAAGGAGTCCTTTCGGATATAATAGCTTCCCAGCAGCGTGAAACAACCCCAACGTACAAGCCCATTCAGATATATGAATCATATTTATGTTTATGATATAATCGAACTTTTTACACGGCAAAGGCCACGAAGCAATGTCAGAAGTGACGTTGATCAATATTGGAGACTTCACATTCTTTTTCGGTAAATCGTCGGCGTAGGCCTGTATACTTTTAAACAATGCATCTTCAAATTCGGAGGGATGGAAAACCAAGTTTGGGAATGCTTTAGCGAAGTAAGCAGCGTGTTGACCAGTTCCGGAAGCAATCTCGAGAACGTCTCCAGGCCGTGATGAGTCGAAGTGTTTTTTAAGGACGTCAAGAATATAAATCTTATTGCGATCTGCAGACGGATAGTTTATCTTTTCACTGTAACAAAGTTGAAATTGAAACGCCAACACAGTTGAATCTAAAATTACTTTTACCTCATTTTTGATATTCTGTGAATACAGTGCTTCAAGATCAGTCGCATTCTGAAACAATAAAAAATGCCGTTGACGACAGATCTATATTTATAAACACAACTTACTCGAACTTAGACAAGTTATTTTATATATACATATCTATTATATATTATAAATGAATCTTATTACCTATACATTTTGAAAAATATACAATTTGAACCTAAATAAAACTCACAAGCATCCTAGTCTAGTCGCTTTCCTCGGCTCTCCTCCACCTTTCTTCACGTTTGCCTTTCTTGCCCTTTCCTTGTGTTTTCTGATCTGGCGGTATGTATACACCGTGACCGGTCTTCTTTAAGTGATCAAACAATTTATTTTTTGAGGGAAATACATTTTTGCAACTAACACAAGTGCGTTCGATGTCTACTACGGTCGCTTCATCTTCACCTGCAGCTGGTTCCGACTTAACTTTTTTGTCCTTTCGTCGCTTAGGCTTCTTTTGCGTCACTTTTCCATTGCCATTTTCAATGCTATGTTCTTCTACATTGTCTGATAATTCTACTTCTGGATTTTCGGCTGCACCTGCTTCCTGTTCTAAACTATTATTCCGCCTCGATTTCTGCAATTTTAAATCTGTTTTATCATCGGAAACCATAACAATACTTTTGTTTAGTTTATTTTTCTTGTTTTTCTTCTTTTTGGATTTTTTTTCTTCTTGTTCCAACTTATCAAGCTCCGCATCAGTACAGACATCCGAAATATTTTCTTCTGTGTTATTCTCTAAGTGCCCATTTTCATCATCTTTCAACATTTCTTCCTTGAGTAATTCAACATTTTCTTTGTGCTTTTTACTAATTTCATGATTTGCAAAAGCTTTAGGTGTTTTAAAAAATTTGTTGCATGCAACACAATACAAATGATCAAGTTCCTCTTCACTCATATTTTCATCATCAAATTCTTCTGCTAATTGCTTTTCAATATTTGTTAATTCCTCTTCAACATTATCAAACTTACTCCATTCTGCTTGAACATGTGCTTTGGATTCAGCCATTCTATCTCTTCTAGCTTGCGTTGCCAATTCCTGAGCGCGAAGTTTATTTTGCTTTGCTTTTTGTTCCAAAAACTTCACATTTGCTTGGACTCTTTTATCTCTCTTCCTTACAAATGATATTAAATTTCTTACTTCTTCATTACGTTCTTTTTTTGCTTTTGCCCTAACTTTTTTATTCTCCTTTTCTATCAACTTAACGACTCTTCTATCCCTAGTTTCTTTGATGTCATAAGGATCTAGCCAAATATAACTTCTTTTTGTACAATAAGACATCCAGAAGGCATAAAATGGTCTAACAACTGATTCATAATCACTATCAGAATTACCAAACATTGGTATATTGGTGAATTCATCCTTATTATCCATATGCTCCATGTCTTCTTTTGCAATTTGTTCAAATACATTTCTGTAAGTACTGTAAAACCCAGCATCATCATCACCAAAACCTTTGTAACATGAAGAGGTAAAGAACTGAAAAACATCTAAGCAGTTATCTTCAAAGTCTTTGTTAGATCCATGCAAAATCTCTTCCCTATGGTTATCATACCAAGCTCGCTCTTGTCTGTCACTGAGAACTTCATAGGCTTGTTGTACAAGTTGAAACTGTTCCTTGGCTTCATCAGGGTTTGAAAGATTTTTGTCCGGATGCCATCGAAGAGCTAACTTTTTGTAGGCCCCTTTGATATCGCTATCGTCCGCATCTCGTGGTACATTTAAAACCTCGTAATAACACCGCATGTTGCTTGTTGGCTACTAACCACACACATAAGAAAACTGGCAATGAATAGCTAACTACGACGAGCGGTGGGTATGAAATACATGAATTTATCAGTCAATCAAAAAGCGCGTTATTTTTATCATGTTGTGAAATTGCCAAAACACAACTGCACTTAAAATTTCTATCTTACCAGCTTCCGTAGGATCACTCAGATCCAGCGCGGCGCGTAATTTCACCACTTGGAGAAGTTCTACATTAAGTTATGCAACTAAGCGAAATGGCACACACACATAAATGAAAATAAATCGATATAAAAATCATAATCGCATATAAATGGGTTCAATATTCTCACAAATTGATTCACTAGAAAACGGTACAGCCATCAAATAAAACTATTTAAACATAACTTTTAAACATAAATGGACTATCAATGCCTAAATTTAGACTTCGGATCCTTCACATTTTCTGATATTCGGGTTTTTATTGTGGAATTATGTAGATTTCAGATGTAATATGCTTAGTGATGATATGTACGATAATACACAGTTGTCATGCAATACAAACGTAATGCATCCAAGTCTTAAAATTAGACAATTAAAATTTATTTCCTGCTTATTTGCATTGATAAATTTAATCAAACTGGACTAGATGCCACTGGCGGTTTGTCGAATTTTGTTTTCCATCGTTTCCATGGAATATTAGGTTAAGCCCTCAAGTACAACCAATAAAAGAAAACAGCAAAATTAACGAAAACGTCGCCTTCGCGGATTTGCTTCGGAAGCCAAAGAATCATCGTAACAGAAAAGCTGAAAGGAAACTTTCCGAGAAGAGAACACGAGCCAAGCAATATTCTGCTCTAGAGATTATTGCTCTACATATATTTTATCTTCAGTGTAACATGTAAGTATTTTTGAATAGATAACAATGGTTGTAGCAATAGAAAATCTATAAATATATTTCTTTCATGTTAATATTATTTTGCAGTAAGGTATATAAAAATGATGTCATCAAGAATGGGCCTTCAACCAGGCATTCCAGAGAATCCACTAAGTCTCTCCTGGCATGATTCTGCCTGGATACCTGCATTAAATACCACCAATGTTATGGACTATTTTTCAGAGCGCTCAAATCCATTCTTTGATAGAACATGCAACAATGAGATAGTAAAAATGCAACGTTTAAATCCAGATCAGTTACAAAATATGACTGGTTTGGAATATGTACTTCTTCATGTTCAAGAACCAATTTTATATGTCATTCGAAAGCAACACAGACATAGCCCACAGCAAGTTACACCAATGACTGATTATTATATTATTGCTGGTGTCATATATCAGGCTCCTGATCTTGCAAGTGTTTTAAATTCTCGACTTGTAAGTATTACTTGTTTTATTCCAACAAATATTGATGACTGTATGTTAATTTGATTTTAGTTATCATTTGTTCATCATGTTCAGTCATCATTTGAGGATTCTAATAGTTTTTCTCGTTATCATCCCAGTAAGGGATATTCATGGGATTTTAAATCTCAACGGCCCAACGTAGAAAAAATCAAAAAACCTGAGAAACCCAAGGAGGAGCAAAGTTCATTATTTCAACGGCAACGCGTTGATATGCTTTTAATCGAATTGAGCAAGAGGTTTCCTTTACCTACACCACCTTCAAATAAGATGCAAATACAAGGTGGTGTGGGTACAACAGCAGGGGCTAGCTCAGCTACTGGAGTAGTCACAGTAAAAGGAGAACAGCAAGAAAATGGAAATCTAAGTGATGGAAAAGATATAAAAACCTTGCAAGTGAAGGAAGAGAAAATCAAACCTCCACCTGAAAAGAAAGCTAGAATCAATTAGAAACTTATTTAAAGTTGCTATATTGGTAATAATATGCTATTTTCAATTAGTTTGTTTCATATTTCTAAAATTTTTAATGATAATGGTAAGAAATGCGACGGCTTTTGCATTAAGTTATTTATAAATAAATTTATGATTAAAATGTTGAGTTTGTCGAATCAGTGCCATTTGAACCGCTGCGAGTGCAGGTTGCACTGGTTGACTTCATTTGTTCTACCAGTTGCGCATGCGTAAACGGGCACGTTGTAGCATGACGGGTCAGTCTTCTATGTTCGCACCGCTCCTCTTGAATTTTGTTGCGACGCGAATCATAGAGAAACCGAAGGCTTGCAACTAAAGTTACGGTTGATCCTGGGAAAATAGCACAGCGAGGGTTTTGCTCTTGGTGTAAGAACTGAAGATAATCGGGAGTAGCATCGTCGGGAACCAAATAGTTGGTGGATTGGTGAAGTGTTCAATCGTTGCGCGTATCCCCGTTGTAAGTATCTAGCTACTGCGAGTCAGTTCGCCAACGCTTGGGCTATACCAAGGCATCGAATACGAGAAATCTGGAGAATTCCTTCACCAAAACGGGCGCGCACGACATCCTGGACGCGATGAGCGATGACGATAGGGACATTGACGTTGATAGTGATGTAAGTACTTTGGCAACTCTTTTGTTTTGACATTCAACTGAAACGCTTTTGTTTCTGTTTTTTTGTTAATCCTTATTTTTGTTGTGTTGAATTCCTAATATTCCCACGAATGAATAGGATGGAGAAGATTCGGATTCAAGGCAATTACGGCAAGGTGGAGGCAACCAATATTATTCACAGGTGTGTATCAGGTGTTGTTAATTTGGTTGCCTGCCATTCACTGAAGCAGTTTTGAATGTTGTTTCTTTCATTGCAGGCGGACAAACGTGCTCATCACAATGCACTGGAGAGAAAGAGGAGAGACCACATCAAATATAGTTTTAGTAGCCTAAGAGATTCAGTGCCTGCCTTAAATGGCGAAAAAGTAAGTGTACGTCTATTTTTTATATTAATATTAAACAACTTTATATTATTGACTTGACTATCAGGGTATGTTACTTTTCATATGTTGTTAATATATTTTCTATTGTTTGTATTTTGTAGGCAAGTCGGGCACAAATTCTAAAAAAAGCTGCCGAGTACATTCAACAGATGCGAAGTCGCAATTCAGGCCACCAGCAGGATATTGAAGACTTACGAAGACAAAATAATCTATTAGAATCTCAGATTCGCAAGCTCGAGAAAGCGAAAGCCACAGGGAACTTTGGCGACATAAAGAATGAGTATGCCGAATCAGAATCGGATACGTCTGACATGGATGATTCTTCAAACCAGAAACAGGCCAAGAAAATGAAAATTGCTTACCAGTAGCCACGTATCGACACTAGCCACGTGAGCCGTGGTGAGTATCTCTTGCGAGACAAAACAGTAGTGAGTCGTATTTTAAGCCGATATTTAACTATGTGTCTAACTTTTCAGCAAGTGAGTATGCGGATGCAGTATTCTCCAACTACAATTACTCACTTGATTACTGTATCATGCAATGAGCAGTATTTTGCAACGTAGCTAGGGAACACAAAGGATAACAAATGTTAAACGATTAAGTGCAAATACATCATCGAATACTCTTCGTAATGCACGAACGATGAGCCATTGTGATGTTGGTTACGAATTATGTTTTAGTCAAAATTAGTGTTCCATTTAATTGAAAGGATGGTCTGGATGGAAATATATATTTATATCTATTTTGTTTTGATTTGACGATGACCGCGATTACTTAAATTTAACGTGTAAAAGAGATTTTAAGTTTTTTCTTTGTAAGGGAAATTATGTGAATGTTACATTTCGTTTTCTCTCTCTCGTATGTCGTCAAAACACCTATTTTTGTTATGTATAGCGTGTAAGCATAAGTTTGACGTAATAAATTATACAAATTTTAACAAACTATCGAAGGATAATTACACTAGTTGAAAACCTATATACAAATTTTTACCAAATTTATTAATAAATTAGTGTATTAAGAGATTTCGCCCGAATTTTCAATTTTACACATCCTCGGACTACGTCATTGATGGTGAGCTTGATATTTTCAGTCGATCTAAAATTACACGCTTAATATTCCGTTGTTTATGTAACATCTAACTTACTTATTGTAAATCAATACAACGACTCTTTCGTCCGACCTTTTGTAGGACAAAACCCTTGTTAGCCTGTTTTCTAAATTTGTTCTAATTCCAATTTGAATTGATCCCCGTGATAGGAACTTGGAGAAGTGACCCATTACATAGTATGTTGGCTGTTTATAAAATTCATCTGCATCAGCGTTAACAATAATGGTTGCATCTGCATGAAAATGAGTATAGACCGGCCCTCCATACATATTAAGAACAATATTCCAATCAATCCAACCAGCAGCGCCAAATTCTAAATCCTACAAATATATTTTTGATACATTTTCTTCGAGAAAATGTATTATTTACATCGAAAATGTCATCAGCATATCTTTCACCACGAGACCAGGATCCCAATTCAACGGCTGGGAACTCCATAAATCCTATAACAAATATGATTATTGCTTGACTTTAAACTGTTGTTTAATAGATCGTACCTGCTGTTGCCTCAGTTCCCAGAATAAACAATTGTTTCTTTGGAGTTTTTGCGTAATTTAGGAACGATTTTGGAGTTATTCGGTTAAGGTACCAATGGACCCCAACAGCGTCGATATACGATAATGCTTTATCATCCTCAAAAAACTAAAGTAACGATTAAATGGAATTGGTGCTTATTACACAATATTTACTTTCCTAAGTCGTGGTAGAAATATTTTTTGATCATCATGGATGATGATTTTGGTTGAATTGAACTGTGATTTTCTGATGGTTGGCCCCAAGTTTCTCCGCACCCATCTGGCCTAAAGCAGGATGCCTTTTAATCTATTGCTACTTATACTTTGTTTATACATTTAGCGTTATTTAGTCTTAACTAATGTATGTTAGGTCTCGGAGTAATATCTAGTATGGTAATCTACGTAATATTACCTTGGACATAGTTTGGACACGTTAATACCAAAGTTATTTAGATTAAATTAGTACTATAGAAACATACAACATCTGCTGTGAACCATCCCAGAATTGGCAATGGAAAAGGCAGAAAACCATTCCATGGCTCGTTACCAGTTGTAATACCCCATATGCTGACTCCAGCATCATAATATTTTTCCAGAAACTTCACGTAGTACTCAGCATACGTCTGATAATATTTATGCTTTAACACCCCTATAAATGCATAATTATTATTTGATTTCATCCAGTAGGGACAAGTCCATGGTGACGCAATCAAATACAATTGTTTATTTAAACTTTGCGCTTTCTTCAAAACGGGAATCTACGAATAACTAGTAATTATGTACACAAGTTTTACGATATCAACGTATATATATATATACAAACTTTTAGTTTATAGTCTTCATTTTTTAATGCAAAATGCTTTAATTGAACATCACCAGCAACTTCTGCATAACTATAAGGTGCCGTTGAAAAATCTGTTGCACCAATAGGAATACGTCCCATATTATATTCTATTCCGTCTTGTGAATAATAACTCTCAATTAATACCTTTTGAACACTTTTGCTTAGTTGATTTATATTCCAACTAGCTGAATCGGTAATGCTGCCACCAAATCCTAATATTTTATTTTTGCTTTTATTAATTTGTGACGTATCGATATTAACGTTTATGTTCACACAGGTTGCTCGAACAAACCTGCCTTTTTGTTGATGAAACCGTAAACCAGTAGCAGTAGATGTAAACAAATTATATGTTTCTTTTTGTCCTGGTAAAATTTGAGGGAACTTATCGCAGTACGTTGCATTGCACATACAAACAACGCTATCAGAATCAAAACTCATGGCAATACATTTTCCACCTACTAAAAATGATTTAAAATATTTAAATTTGTATTTCAATTATCTTTTATTTATTTTTACATACCTTGTGAAAATGATGATAGTTTAATTATATTTATCGCAAGAAAAAGTAAATTAGAATTCATTTTTACTTATGAGAAGTCTACTACCTCTTAGGGTTTTCCAGTATGGTTTGATGCTTGATTTATAATATTACACTGTGTTTTAGACATTTTTCATGGCAACATGTTATTTCTTAATATTATCAAATTATTAATAATTAAATTTAACATACGTAATCGAGGCGCAACGTTGATTTACAATTGAATTAAATGCTCTAACTTGTTTCGCAATCACTAAAGTACTAAACTTAAATGCTGGCAAGTACTTCTAATGTATTCGTATGTTTAATAAGTGCATAGTTTGCGGTCGTCTATGTCTTCTTCTCTAGCGTGTGCACGCTACATATTGTTGGGATGTTGGTGGGTACATAGTGAAAAATACACTTTCTAAAGAAAGACTTTTCTTATTGGATTCAATGATAAAAATGGGCATACATGCAACAAACGCAAAGAGATGTGAAAAGATGTATCTTCCTGCTTTCGATGATCACGATTTGTGCGCTATTCAAGAAAACTTCTAAATGTCACATGGAATTGGAAACAATTACTTATATAATGTTAATATTATTATACAATTATATCAACGTGTTTATATAAAAAGTACTAGTTCGTGCTACACCACACCACCCTGGTCTCACCAAACACAGAGCATTGCTTATGGTTAAAGCGATTGGGCTTTGCAGTGGGCTTTTTCGCTTTGGGATCTCAAAATAAATCCAATTCTCGTTACCCGTGACAATCCAATGTAAAAAAACTTTCTTTCGAACCATTGAAGCAGCATTTTTACAAATGATAATTAGTTCTGGATCTTTCCTATGGCTTTTAAACGTCGGCAAATTGCTGTTTGATTATTACTTGTTAGATTATTGATAGCATTGTTATCAAGAATTCTAGCACTTTGATTCAGTTAAATAAAAAAATAAGAAGTATATAACTTTACTTTTTGCATTCAAAATTGCTCAAAATAGTATTGCTTGTTAATTGTTATGATATATTATAATATATATGATATTTCATGAACGAGAACACAATAAAAGCATATTAAAAATGCCAGAAAACATGGACAATAATCAACAATATATTAGTAAACGTTGTGTGAATTGGGTAATTAATTTGAGTTATACCACTGTAGAATAGCAAATTACCGATCAAGATGGCATTAACTGCATTCGATCAATCACAATTTTCTAAGAAAACGGGCTTTTTAAATTTTCGATTCGTCGATGTTTTTTTTTTAATTTCGATTTTAGTGTTTTGCCGAATTTTGGTTGCAATTTGATATATTGTCCAATAACGTCCGTA
>JAODIE010000007.1:8995369-9048210 GCA_027575565.1 Diploeciton nevermanni
TGAGGAGAGTAACTTGGAAAAGATGTTGCTTGCTCTGAGGGAGATTCTCGACTGTGCTCAAATTTCCAGGATTCGTAACCATTAGACCTCGGTGTTTTGTGGCGCTGGCGATGCGAAGCTCGTGACTTATCGCGCGACTTCGCAGATTTTACAGACAGTATTAACACGAACAGTGTTACCTCAACTAAGATAATACAATACAAAGAACTTGAATAACATTTAAGTAACAATACTAAAGAAAGCAACATACCGAAAACGTTTTAACAAGTGACTAAAACTAAGTGTTATAGTGAAATTTTATCAACATAACTCTCCTTAACTAACCTTGATATTGTCGAATTTAAGACGACACTACTATACAGTGGATAGTAATTACATAACACCTACTACTAAGTCAGAATCACTGTCAAATTTAGTTCACTAGATCAGTAGGCCAGTCCTTCACATTCCGCGTTCTGCATTGACCGAACTCAAAATGCCGAAACTGATTAGCACCGCACCATCCCATTGTCTTTCGCATTGTAATGAACTCTACGAAAGAGTGATTAGGCATATGACAACGCCGTCTATGATTGCTTCGTACAAGATTCGAAACTCATTACTCACCAACGCGTATTTTATTACTCTGGCTACTGCATAATGCGAATAACGCTGCTCATTGCGCGTTGTTAATGACGACCTAGTTATTTTCGCCAAATCAATGGCCAAGCAAAAAACAAACACAAGATAATAATGAAGATTAGCGAACAGATATCAACGCTTTTTACTAAGTGCTCTTCAATCTTATGCAATAAATTGTTGAAGACAATAAAAATGTTACGTATATGTCCGAGAGGTGCGACTTGTGGTAATCGGTAATTATTATTACGATTATTACGGCGCCATGTCGAGATTGAAGGATAATAAAATAAACGACGATTAGGCTTAGCATTTTAACGCAATGGCTGTAAAGTATCTTCAGGTGTGGGTCATTAAGCTGTGACATTTTGTGGTTAAATCTCAATTAAAATTTAATCTCTGAATTTTATGGTGTTTATGGATGGACTATTATCCAATGCAGCAGTAAAGTGTAATCAGTTTTGATCGACGTACTTTTTGTTTACATTGTATCGAAAGTTATTCAGTTCAGAGTTGTCTTTGTTGGCAAGAGGTGCAGAACCATTTCTGGCCAGATCGTTTTCGAGGTGTGCGCTCTGCGTCATTGTTCCGCCGCCAAACGGGCGCACCCACTTACATTACTCTAATACTTTAATATTGCGACTCGGTTATTGTCAATCGTCCTGCAGTCTTGCTATCTTGCGGGTAAAGCAAGACGTTTTGCAATGACCCATTTGCACTCAGATGGCGGATTTATAAATGGAACGACAGAAGTGAAGAAATCGCATGACTTTTAATTTTATGCAAAATTATAGAAATAATTAAGATATAATATTATTTGAATAACAAATGTCTACAGCATTATGTAAATGAAACTACATAATATAAATAATAATAACATGAAACACTATAATACTGAAGAAGGCAACAAACCGAGAACGTTATAGAAATCAATATTTACTAAGTGAATATTAAACACTTTGTGACTGCTCAACTCAACGACGTTAACTTTTATCTCAAATTTTAATCCATTTTCTCATAGCCATAACAAATGTTATAGAAAAATTAATGAAATAAAAAATAATAATTTAAAAAAATATATTTTAAATATTAATCAAATCTCCATTTTATAAGATCAGAACTATAAAAACATCAAAATGTTAATCTGTATCAACTATTTTTTAAATAAATGTAATGTAAATAAATCAGTATCATAACAAACTTATAAAATAACCATAAAAATGAATAAAACATAACAAACATTAAAACATACAATATTTCATAACAGGTTTTCATTCTAGGCAATTTATTAACAATAATGCAGCCAAGCATTAAAACATTAATTATTATCATTCGTCGTGCAATTGTGCTAATCAATTACCTACCGCAGGCATGATTTACGCACAAAGTAGCATAATTACCGCATTAGACAATGTGTAGCTGATTGGCCGCTGCTAATCGACGAGTTTTCAACACTTTTTCATCGGCGATTAGCGCACAGTGATTAACATTTGCTCGCATTTGATGCGCGCCGATTTAAGCGTGAATTGGCAGCGTCTTCAGCATGTCCAAATGCAACAGAAAATACAAGATGACCAAGTGTTAAGTGCTCGATGAGTGGCACAATCACCGCAGGAACCCAACGCCACAAATAGATAAAGCACAGTAGAGATGTACTGTAAAGAAATTACAGGAATAATAAGATAAATAAGAAGCATATATAGTAATATTTTTCTAATACAATAAGCGGTTTACTTTTTGAGATTAAGTCACTCGTGGGCTGTTTCTTCCTCTCAAAACCAAGGAGTGCCTTCTGCAATTGTTCGATTGTTAAATAACGACTTCTAGCCTAACCAAACATAAAATATGGAATGAAAAAACTGTAGATGTCTTCTGCAAAGACACCGCCTATGAGAAGAAAGGAAAAAGGAAGAAAGCGATGTGTCCACTCAGTCAAAGCCGCGTGTCTTCCTCGATATACGCTCTGATTCCTGCAATTGTCGATGTAATATAGTCTTGAAGCCTTATTGCGCATTGTTCATGTGCATTAATTCGTGTAATCGGCGTGCGTACCGCATGCATTATTTATGTTTCTTCATGCGCGTCCCGATAAACATTGATAATGCCATTGATTGCATGAAACTGCTCGATATTACTCGAATTCATCGATTAAGAAGTAATAATTCAAAGTATTGTTGAGTGTGGTCACGAAGTGTTTAAGATTCATTATGTTGATAAAATTTCACTATAGCCTTAGTTTTATTAGTATGTGATAAATCGTGGTGTATTGTATCGTATTGTATTGTATTGAAGAAGGCAACATGCCGAAAACGTTTTATAAATCAATATTAAGTAAGTGTTATAGTGCAAATTTTCAACAATATGAAGTAATAATTTATCAATTGCACAGAAGCAAAAAGAAATCTGACAAGGCGTCTTGCCGTTTCCATCACTTATTAATATCATTTAATATTTTCGTTAAAAATAAATTAAATGCTGTGAATTAGAGCGAGAAGTAATTAAATTAGATTGCGGTTAGCTCAAATTGAGAACATTGACGAGATTTGCTAATGTTGAAAATCGACTCCGCTTAACTTCTCCTTCACTGATTCGAATTTCGAAAAAAAGATAAGAAAACGCCACCGCGGAGGTGAAGTCGTAGGTGTGGTCGTCATGTAAAGCATTGCATATTATCTATTTATCGTTGCTTGTCATTGTTATTATTTACTGAGTAATAGATATTAAATAAAAAAAAAATACGGTGCGCAGAGTTGGACCTACAAATGTAATATAACAATAGCAACTGAGATTTGCGTCTGAAGTCTGATTAAACCCATTACTGCCGTGGAAAATAATATTTAATAAATTCAATATTTATTGCTGCGTAAAATAGACAGCTCACAAGGCGGTGCAGCAATATGCAATATGTTATAACAAGATCAGAAAGCACATTTTTGATATTTATACTTCCGTCTCTACACCCAACACGAACAGAACAGACAATAAATATGGCTAATCTATCATTAAATTGCTTTGTCTATGAGTTTATCAGAATTGATCTTGAAGGTAGCAGCTGCAGCTAATGGAGGCTAACTTTTAGTTTAAATATAATTAAATTGGACGTTTGCTTTAACTTTTAATCATGTTAGTGTTGATTATACTGCATTAACTATCATACAAAATTATGTTGAAAAAGCGTTTTCGGCATGTTGCTACTGAAGAAGTTCTTACTTAAAGACAAAAAGTAAGTGTTATAGTGCAGTTTTTCAACATAATGAATGTTAAACACTTCGTAACCACACTCAACAATACTCTCAATTGGAGATAGTTTAAATTCCTTGAGTTTGAATTTTTTTAGTAAATCTTCAATGCAAATATCATTTAATATAGCATAACTAGCATAAAAAATCAGTTTGCCACAGCAGAACTTCGCATTGAAATGCGAACAATTAATTCTCTACAGTCACACCTAGTAATAGAAAAACAATTATAACTGTATTTGCACATGTTCCGTATAGTCCGTGCAGCTATCTGCTGGTATGCGTCTGCTCTGTTTGCAGACATTGTGGACATGACGGATATGAATTTATGAACCATGCCAAAGCAACAATATGTGTCAGAGGCTGCGGCCACCGCGCGGCGATTACCACACCCGGCGCACCCCCGTCTTTCAAACGCAATTGACAACTCGCCATGCAAATCGCGGTGCAAACGCCTGATCGACGTGTGATTAATCATAATCGAGACGGGCGAGCCGCCGCACACGTTTATTACAACAAAAGGCAGCGACGTACAATCTGGGGTATGTTTGCAATAACACGTTTACTCTTCACTGGAGCTATTAGTAGACAGCGTGTGCGCCTGTCAATCAAATATTTGCTCTTGTGGTGTCTATGTGCATTATAAATTGTATATGTGATGATGGTGAGTAATTGCATAGTGAAATTAATTTAAACGACTAAATTGCCTTTGATTTCCTTAGCAGAACATGTTTGTAATTTCAGTAAACGCTTCACTTTTGTAGAAAACGAATTGAGGCATAAATTAGTCTTGAGCAGTTTCTTCGACAAGATTCCACGCTACGTATCGCTTTAATAGAGTGTGCTTAAAGACATTATCATGTCGAACTTGATGCGTTCATCATCCTTCGATTAATAAACGTCCATTAGCCACAATTACACTCGGTCGACAGTCGACGACTTCCTTTCCCAACCTTTCTTTCGTTCGCACGCGAAATTCGCGCTTCCTCCGTCAACATATTGAAATCATGCGCAAGTACGCGCCGTTACGCTTCTCTTGGGTTTCCACTATTACGCGTCTTTTTTCGAAACACGCTCGGTTTTAAACGCATGTGTTTAATATTGTGCTTCTCGGTTATTAATTCAGATTCTGCTCTAATAGCACAATCTTGGCGGAGCTTAATAATATATTTACATTTCTTGCAAATAAAAGCCAGCGCCACACGCAAGCCCGGGAACAAAGGAGGAACGCATGGAATTAACTCGAGAGAAGAAAATAATGGACTATAAAATAAAAGCTCTTTCAAACCAGTTGAAACAATGTAAATATAGTAACGTATATGAAAATGTTAAACTGAAGTTACTGCGGTAAAAAATTGCAATTACGCCAATAAATTCTTGACTCTGGGGCGTCAACTTTTATTAGCATCAGATAATTGAATCTTGCATGTTTTAATTTTGTTGGCAATAAAGAACATGTGAATTCATTACTTGAGACAGTATTGTAAGGAGCGTTGAGAGAATAGAATTTTCTTGGGTTATCTGCAGAAAGTCGTAAACGTCAAACCAATAGCAACACTTCAATGCCGAAATAACAGTTGAGGTTTATAAAAAAACTTGCTAGCTTGGAATTGACCTTCAACATCTGCAAATAGCATCATACGTTTGAATAAATAAATAATTCCCTTTAAGCCCCGCTCCGAAGCTCAGTTGGTAAGTCGCCTAACTGTTGCAGTGACGGAGACACTGATTCGAATCCTGCTGGGAATAACTGCTAATAACCATGCTAGTTGATGCAGCATCATGAAATGGAGGACGAATATGAAGGTGTCGGAATCCAGCAGTTAGCGGTTCGCTCTGAAAATAAAAGATAAACAAAAATCCCTTAAAACGTAGTGGAATTAAGAAAAGAGTAGAAATATAATGTAGAAATATAAAATTGACATTTTAGCCTCTAAGAAAACTTTTTAATCCTTTAAATCCATGGTAAACGTGATTAAATATATTAAAATGTGGTTATATTCAAGTTACTCCGGTAAAAACTGCGGGGCATCAAACATTTCTGTAGTCTGCTGGAAAAATATGAAAGAAACCGAGCGTGCAGCAGCATCGCCGCCTGCTGAAAGAGACAGTAAACGGCCATTACGCGTACTAATCGTCGAGCCAGCCTTGAGGAGCGACTCCACACCGAGTGCACTCTACGACGCTCTTTGCGCGGTGGATATCCACATGGTTTAACCTTGTTTCAACCACGCAAAACACCATAATCGGCGAATACAACTTACACCACATTAGCCGCTTACCACCATATTTCACTAACTGCCCGGCATTTATTGGGTAGTACCGATTAGTTGGCAAGTAGCACGCAGTAATGTAGAGAAATATGAAAAGCAATGCGATCGCGAATGCGGTTTTGGTCACCCTGTAAGTAAGTGAAGCAGGTAAACGTAGTGCATGTCATGTGTAGCGTGGGTTAATACTAATGCCTTAATGTAATCAAAGAGCGGAGAGGAAAAGGAGAGCGCAGTGGCCGAAGAGACGCGTATTACATGTTGTCACGTTAATTTTCGTAAGTGCTCTGCGAGTGCCGCATGCCGGCGATGGCGTGTTGTGCTTCATAATGAGCTGGAACAGAAAACACGGCTCAAGTATGTTGTAAAGATTATATTTTAAGAGTATTTGCTTTTAGAAAACTTTGATGTGGAACGAATTTCAAGAGAAAATTTAATGCCACCTTCAATAGTGTGCCAAAAACAACGACCAGTACCTACTGGTAAAATTGGTAAAATTAGTAATACAGATATAAAAGATTCTTGAAGAGTTCCTACTACAAGGAAGCTATATTTTGACCTACTACAATGAAAACTTAATATTTAAACCAAACCTTAAAAATAATTAAATACCGGAAGGAAATAAGGGTCACATAGTATCCGTATCTGGCGATTACAAAGCAGCGAATAATAATACTTTATTACTCAAATTAATTTAGTGGAATAATCTCACAATACTAAACGTATCTCCTCATTTTTCTCATATTTCAGTTCAATTTTCAATTGTCCCTTAACATAATTGAAATCTAATCTTACAAGAAATCCTTAAACAAGAAATCATCACAAATGCATCTTCCAGTCACGTTCAAACTTCATTGGCATATTTTTTTTGAACCTGCATGACCACTCATGAATATAATAGAATAATGAAATCATAAAAAATATGTGACTAATGGATCCACATTTCCCTACCGGTCACCAGTCTGGCTGGCTCTCATTACAACGCGGAACGATCTCACTGCCACATATTATTCATAGCGTTATTGTTAAATGCCACAGCTCCAGTTCTCTCTCGCGCTCACCTGTCCACATGAAAGCTAAAATAAAAAAGCGACCAACGAATGATTCAAATGTTACATGGACTGTACTTAGAGAGTTAGTCAAAATGGTCAGTATTCCATTTACACAATGGAAGTTCTGTGTTCATTGAAAGGTCACTGTCCTGCATCATGTACATTCAAGTTCTGCGGGAGAAGATCATCGGCTTGAAAAATGTCTATGACTTTGCAAAATTGTACCACTTTTATAATTCAGATTATTTGCATGCGCAAGAGATGAACTTTTTCGGTACTACAATGTACAATAAAGAGGTCGGAGAGCACGCCACGTGTCGCATAACATAAAGAATAAAACTGAACATTAATAGCAGTTAAATTTTGGCAAAGCGACATGTTCCGTTCTTGAATGTCGAAATTCAGAATGAAAACTCTCTCTCCTCTGATATTTTCCAGTGATCTAGTAATAAGTAATTAAGCTTCATGTTTACACATTTCCCGTGTGCAGCCAAGTGTGAATTTTGAGACTGTCGGTTAAACAATAAATTTATTTGCGGATGAAATCGAGCGTTAAACGCGCGCCACGCCGCGATTCTCGGAACGTTTTCACTTTTGTTCAGCGCAGGCGCAAACTGCGACCGACAACTATTACCGACGATTATTACAACTGCCTGCACACGGCTAACTACAGGAAGAGCATGTTCCAGCAGACCGCAGGAGATTACGCACACAATTGCACGCCGGCGCGATGGACAAACGTTTATCGGATTCGAATTATTGCCTAGTGAATTATGCCCCCTTGAGCGTGCGATTTGCGAATTTATTAAATGCTCACTGACCACAAAACAATAAAACCATTAGACACACTTTATATAATAACACCAGCCAATTATCGAGATGTTTAAGCCTTGCTTTAGATAGCATGTGGTCTAAGGTTTTTGCTGCGAGTGCGTGCGCATGCGGCCATTTGATAAAACGTCGATTGTCGCTCGATTACCTCGGGCGTGCTAACGAATTGCAAACAAATTGTTAAGGCATGCTTGGTAGCTGCAGGAAATCCTCATTGCGCGTATTACGTATAATATAGATACAATATCGCGCGTCCCATCGTTAAATCATAATTTACTCGATGCCATTCAATAGAAGAATCAAAAAAGAAGCTAGCTATAAGTAAAATGATCTAACTTTAGTTAAAGCGGCAGAGCAGATGCAGCTTCAAAAGGATTCCCATTGCAGCAACATATGTAAACTCATTTTTAAGCAATAATAGTTCAATAAGAACAAGCTACACCTTTGTCTATTTGCATTTTAAGTCAGGCGCTCGCGGTCTTCAGGCGCAAGTTGAAAGCACATGAAGATAATATATACCCTTTGTAATGCATTCTGATGCGCCTCGTCCGAGTGGACTTGACGTCCGCGAGAAATTTATGTCCTCGTGTCCTTTACGACCCTCCAGCCCACGAGCACCAACCAGCACCGCGTCGTTAAACGAAAATGCTAATTCCCTTTGTGCCGTTGGTGCGCTGCAAGTGAGTGTGCCTTCACTTGTATGGCACACTCGCGTCCACCGGAGAGGAGCAAAGGTGATGCCATTACGAGCGCGTTTCACGAGTCCCGCCGCAAGCGTCAACGAATTTCAATTAATGATCGTCTTTTTCGCGTCGCCACTCGTGATCTCTCATTGCGCATAGCTCATACTCGCGCTTGGGGCGAAAGCGCGTCGCTTCGCCAAATTCGTTCGATGTGCTGTTATTCCATCGCGAACGGTCGCGGGCCGCTCACCTTTTTGAACTGCTCACCTCTTAATATTCATCACTCGCGCGCGCGCCTCGTACGGACAACGCACACGAAGAGAGGTCACGATGAGTTCACCTACGTGTAGGCTATTAAAACGTGAATTAACTTGTTAAATTTTCTTGAAAATGATGCGTTTGATTTGAGGAGGATTTGAAAATCAACAACATCAATCAGCTGTCGAAAGATATTATAATTTGAAATGCATCAATGACTGGCAATAGACAGTCAGATAATTAATGAGGCATAGCAGTAGAGACCTATATGAATAGGTAATAAAGCAAGAGGCAATGCGGTTGAACTGGGAGCGTGCGAAAACTACAAGTTGCATGTCGCGTCACTGTCGCGTCACCGTCGCCGCTACTCGCGTTATCCCCACTACCACAAGCAATATAAAAACGTCGACGTTATAGCCCTTCCTTCATTCTCAATCTAACCTCTGTCGCTACAGCAACTGAAAATTTAGCATGTTAACACTTTTATTCACTTTTATGTACATTTAAGTTGAATAACCCTTATACTTTAATTTACTCTGCACGTGCATTTGCTCCTTAATTTACATTAAGTCCCCGTGTCACTTCTGTAATGCATCTAACGCGACAAGTGTGTGCTCGTGGTGCGTGATAAGTGCCCGCATCACTCGGCGTCACTTTTTTACCTGTCCCTCTTCGCGACTCCACTGTTTGTGCGTGTTTTATTATCTGTTTGGTTTGCGTACCGTTGGGTCAAGACCGGCGAGTGCGATCAACCTAGCATAGCAATGAACTTGCGCGATGTACACCATGTACGGCTGGCTGTCAGTGTGGGGCGCTGCGTTTCGATTCGAATTCGTGGTATTTGCATTAAACGGCCAATCTACGGTATATCTTGTAACAATTTCCGGTAATAAAGCAACAATATGAGCGCGCCGACAAACCGCGCCGCATGCGAAGTGGGCCCGTTTTGTTATCTGCTGCCGACGCTTATCCCATTATCGGAGAAGCACGCATTTCCTGTATTTGTCTTTGACATGTCCTGAAGCGCAGCGACGCAAGTCGCAGGATGTGTTCGAGTAACGCTTCGTGAATACCTAAGTAACACCAAAGTCTCCAAGTGATTGCAATAAGTGGATATAAAAATTTCCTTGAGTATAGATAATTGACAGTGGTGGTAGTAATGTAGGTATTTTTAATAGCAACTTATTGCAAAGGTAAAGAAGTTAAATTGATCACGTTTGACCATGAAGCATGCATAAGTTAGGATGATGACATATGAATTATTTTGACTAATGATAGTAATTTGTTAATCCGCAATTGG
The DNA here is from genome assembly GCA_027575565.1 of Diploeciton nevermanni. NCBI lineage: Eukaryota > Metazoa > Arthropoda > Insecta > Coleoptera > Staphylinidae > Diploeciton > Diploeciton nevermanni. The sequence goes on from JAODIE010000007.1 coordinate 9,005,621, forward strand.
CGCATTGGCGACCAACGAGCAAAATTAATCCGTGCCGTGTAGTGGCACGCGCAAATTGGATAATGGCATAGAATGCACACGTTCGATTGATTGGTGTTCGACCCAGTTCCATCCTGCGCCGCGACGCGTGCTCGTTAGTCGCATGACGCTTTTTGCACATCGTGTACATCGTGCAGGACGACATATTGCTTTTAACGACCAGCAAACAAATCGCTGCGCGTTATTTTTGCCCCGATGTTGCACAATTTTGCAATTGACCTTTTCGAACGGTACAAAAACCTTAAAATTACTTATCTTCATGACAATCGCTCAGTAATGCCGCATAAACTAGCCACAGTCAATCCGACAAAAAACAATGGAATGTCACCGGCTATTATTAATCGGGATATTTTATTACATAATAGGATTCCCTGGCAGCTGCTGCGTGGGTTAGGATCTAAGGTGGATACAATGACCAACTTTGCACGGGTCAACGCCGCCGACGATGACGTCCCATTCATTTGTCGGATGGGTGCCGCCGCAGACCGTGGTGCAGGTCATAGGTGATAACGTTCTTCAGTACGCCGGCGCGACCCGATCTTTGAATAAATACACCTAGAGCGCGTGTGCAATTATCATGTACAGTTAGATGATATGTTTAATGATGCTGGTAAAACCCCATTTCATCCGCCATGTTGAAAAATCACTTTGCCTCCAAAGTCACATCTCAATCTCACCTCCAACTCGGAATCATCATTATTAATTAGTTAAAGCCATACGCATCTGGTAATTCGCGTCAAGTTTGAAATCAGCGATACGACTCACGACCAACGATGACAATCGCATTTGGTATGCTGTTGATCACAGTCCTTCCAGTGTAATGATCATCATTACATGCGGACAATTTGGGAGATTCAACGTCAGCTTAGAAGACCTCTTTGAATTCGGCTAATCCGCATGATTGTGGGTTTCTTTTTGGCGTCGCTGATTACGCATGTATTTGTTCTGCGGCGACGCGGATATCTTGAGCAATGTGCACAAATATGCGACATTGGAAGGTACAATAAATATCATTGTCGAATTGCCGCGCTGGTTGCTTCTTCATGCTGGTACCGGCATTGGTGGTGATAATGACGAGGTGCCACATGGTTGATGAGGTTGATGAAGCTTAATTTCACGAACATGACATTCGGGAATGTGAAGATGATCGTTTGGTGCTTCTTTGTTTACACATTGTTTGTATTTGCGCTTGATCCGGGTCGAAGAGTTTAGAATCTAACCTTCAACGCAAATATTTGTTCATTAACTGTGAGTGCTACTGGTGAATATACGGTTGTAATTAGGTAATTACAGGAAGATAATTGAATTTATCTAATTTGGGTGCAATTTAAACTATTTACTCAACAAAAGCTCTCAAACAATACTAGAAAATACAAGAACAACTTTGAGATAGTTTGAGTTAATTCTTAGAATGATTCAAACATATTTTGTTCCAAAGCAAATAAATAATTAGATTTTAAAGAATGCAATATTAACGGCCTCATATCCCATTTCTGTTACACCCAGCTTTATCAAACATCCAACGCTCGTTTACTGTTTAATTACGGTTCATTTACCAATTTGTCCGGTTCGTCAAGTCGACACTGGAGAAATTCCTTCGCCTCGCAATGCGTCGCGTTCCCCATACCTATGCCATGTGTCGATGATTAATCCGTGAAATATGTCCACGAGTGGCAGCAAAACTTGCACATTCTTGCCACACATTTCATGGGAATTGCTTTGCATACGATTCTTAGGACGCCTGCCCACATTGCACCAGACAGAATTCAAGCAATAATTGTTGGGGTCGCGAAACTGCACAAATAACAGCGCGGTATATAATTTTCTCCGAAACATGTGTTTTGAATTTTGAACATGAATATTAGATGAGCCTCAACTGGTTGCAAAACTACGATGGGGTGTGTTCCTTGGGCGCCAGCATGAATCATCAGCTTTGGCAACGGCTATAATCAGTTAAAACCAGAATACAACGCGATATAACTCGAGAGATTAATCGGAATTTTGCCCGATTCGGAAATGTAGTTACAAATCGCACGATGATGCAGCACTTCGGCTAGGCGCGCTTCTTTCGTAACGCGGCAGGCGAGCAGAGTTCAAGATGGCCCCGCTACGCGTCAAGGCTACATTTTCACCCGCCGGACCTTGCGCTCGGGCCGCGCCGCTTGGCCGGCCCGTTCGGCGGCGCAGTGGCGCGCGACCCGCGCGTCCAAGGTCGTTGTATTCAAGTACACTCGCGATACGCTCGCGCTTCTTCTTCTGCTTCTTCTCCTCCACGCTTGCTGTTTTCCTCGCTAACCAGATCCTCTTGTTTGTGTTGCAGCCATGGGCGCGCTGGACTGAATGGCACGATGGCAGCGACGGACGGGCAAATCACAGTGGCGGCGGCACGATGGGCCACCGAGGGCAATTACCTGCGTGAATTTGTCGCCAAACACCGCCTCCCGGCTGTGGTCAAAATCATCAAAGGCCAATATGGGGGCCTGGGCGTACCAACATTACCCAGTCCTGGATTGCAGAGCACAGCCCTTCTGGTCTCCCTTGGTCAACGACAGAAGATCGAAGCCCAGGCGGTAAAGATCAAAGAAGGGCGGCGTTTAGCATGTGTCGGTCCTAGATTAGCCATTCCGGAGACATACGCTGGGTACTTTGAACTTCTAAGTGAAGAAGGAAGAGCTGTTAAATGTATCGAGAGCGTGGCGGAACTGGCACGTCGCCGCCCCGAAGAAGGATTCCTTGTAAGAGAACCTTTGAGGGCAATCCACGCCAAGACTGATCTCGACGCCGGCGCATGCCGGACAGTTCCCGCTGGCGAAATACTAGTCCCCTGTGGTGAGGCGGTGCTCCCCGGCGCCAAGGGTCGCTACCTCAAGTGCACCAACACCGATGGTGACCTTTTGCTGCTCGGCATGGAGCAGCGCGGAAAATTCTCAGCGCTAGCGCGGGAAGACAATATCAGCGGTGTGCACACCGCACGCACTCTTCTCAGCAAACGTATGCCCCTGAGTGTGCGGTTAGTGCACGGAACTGCCCCAAGAGGTTTGAAGACACCCAGCCACTTTGTACCAGAACTTCGTCTACTTTCAATTTTCAAGGAGGAACACGTTTTTGCGCTACCATTACAAAAAGATGCACATGGTGTAACCGCATTACCTCTGGCTGCACCCCTAAAGGTGGTGCGTACGAAAAATGAGGATCAATTACGACAAATGCCCGAGTTCGAGCGTCTTGTAGAGCGTTGCTCTCGACTAGTCACCGACGTCGCCGATCGCATCCAAGTCTTGGATGGAAAGCTCGGCGACCCTAAACGACATCAAACCCCGCCAGCATCAATCCCGGATAAAAACTTTGCTCTTCGACGTAGCGCATCTTCAGATTCCGCAAATTATAGAGCGAGGATTGAACACAAACGTGATGAAAACCGCATACCAGTACATCCAAAGGACTATGAAGAAATAGATCAAATCTATGACTACGTGCGTGGGTTTGCCCCACTGCCTAAAAATATCCGCTCTCATTTTGCTGACCCACCTCAGCAGACCCAACATCCGCCACATACACATTCAGTGCCTGCATCATTGGACCTTAAACCAGAACCCCCTCCAATTGAAACAATCCCTACTAAAAAGGGTGCCGAGAAACGAAATCGTAAAGGGACCACATCATCAATCCGAGATCCTTCTAAAATCCACCAATTGACTCAACAACTCCATGAAAAGACACCTCCAGGACTTCCTAAACTCTACGTCAAAAACTCTCAGAGTCAACGTCGACTCTTCAGGCAAAAATCCGCAAGTCCAATGAAAGAGACACCACCTAGCCCCATTTCAAAAAGTGGATCCCCTATTTTCAATATTCGCTACAAATCTCTAAGCAACCTCCAACAAGCAATGGAGCTAGATGGAACGCTAGATTCTAGTAATTCAGGAGGTCGTGCTTCCGGCGACAGTGGACCTGGAATGAAACAACCTGAGAAACGATCTCGAAAGCTATCGCGACCTCGTAGCCTTACAAATCTCGTGTGGGAATTAAAGGAATATCCTGATATCTCCATAGTAGAAAAACCCAAGCATCCCCCACCTGCGCTCATCTATAAGAAGCACACAAAACATCCGCACAAACGCGGCGGTGCCCTCTATTTATAACTCGTTCAGTATTCACCCATCACTTATTTTATCAATTTGGACACTTAGCACATCTCGTTGCACATATTTGCGATATTTGTAAACTCACCATGACAATGATATCTTCAAGAATTTCTAACAACTTACATCGTACTAGTGGTTAATTAATGGTACTCTTCAAGAAATAATGTGATTTAAGTATTTCACGTTAGTTTGTAATGATCAATAAGTGCCTCAAACTCGGCCATAAGTTGCAGAGAATGCAGAGAATGTAATCGCAATGACGCATGAGAATATAACAAATTGTACGACTTGTCAGACGTAATGTTTAAGTAGTGATCGCTTTCGTGGCGAATCGACCGGATCGATTTGTATCATAGATGAAATCCGATCAACGATACGCGTCCTTCGTGGTGCGCTAAAGGCTAATTAATTGTTTGTAATATTAAAACTTTCGACTTTGACTACACTTTGTATGTGTATAAATGTGCTATGCGATATCCTAGCGTTTAGGTTTGTCTCTACCGTTTCGTAATCAATGTTTATTTAGTGTGTCTTTATTAACAAGTTAAGAATTTTGATTTTTTCATCTGTGATGAAACGCGTATTCCATACATGTATTTAATTAATGGTGTGCATTTACTGTCTCTAACATTGTGCGCATGGATCGGTGTGTGATTTGAAACACAACTATCATTGTTGTAAATTTGTGAAGATTAACTTCATTTAGATGAATAATAGACGTATAAAAAAAAATAAAGAATCGAATATGTCATACTTTGTTTGTCTATCAATCATAAGACCATGTAATGCCTTGACAATAACGGCTTTTTTCAAATTAAATTACCGGCTTCAAACCATAAACAGACAAAATTTAATAGTATTGCGCCAAAATTTAATTGCAGATGCATTAAAAACATCATAAACGCTCGAATTTAATTATAATCGCATTAAGCGCCTTTAACGCTTACCGGCTCTTTCGCGGAACATATTTTCCCTCTGGGAGGCTAGTAAAAGGCGATTAAAACTCAATTAACCGTTGTCGACCGTAAGTAAATCTTTAACGCCTTAGACTCACGTCCATGCCAAACTCAGTTGGTTATATATCGTCTTTATCTCAATTTTTCCGCATCCTAATCCCGTCTCGAGGCGCTTAAGAAACTTCGCGTCACCGCACCGCCTTGATGGATTGCGTGTGTAATGCATTTGTTTGCGCCGTTAATAAGCATTTGCATGCATGTCGACTTCATTATTCAATTATTGCATGATCCAAACGATGTCACATGCCAATCATTGGGTTTGAATGTTTGCTTTTTTATTCAATCACCGCTGCGACAGCGACACCAAACTGCACACCGCACGATAATGATTTGAAGGCTGCGTTGCTGCAAATCACACCGGCGCGCAAATTGTGTTCTAATGCAAAGTACCACAACCAAGAAATAATTTAATAGGCTAACGTGAAATCAATGAACAAAAACAAATGCCGAATTATTTAAACATTTCAGGTAAGACTATGCAACACACAATACAGGACACCTGTTCATATCATAAATCCAACAAAGCATCTCGGGGAATCCTGGTAAATTAATATAACCTATTTAAGACAAATACTTGAAATATACGATAATAATGTTATAATAAATTTAACATTAATACATTTTATGTTCAATCAGCGTGTTTACTCGGATGAGTGTATTTTGCTGTATCTTTCTTATCAGTTGATATTATTTCAATGAATCAATCGTGCCCATTCACGGGTAAATAGTTACTATAAAAGGCCGAAGGTATTCTTAGCAAGCTTCAATTCTCAATTGCATTATTTGTGAGAAGCAGCTGAACCAACTAAGTTAATATTACTAACAATGTTGGACAAAACTATCCTCGTTACCGGCTTTGGTCCATTCCGGGACCATGATGTCAACGCCTCCTGGCAAGCAGTCAAACTATTGAACGAGCTTCAATTCGACGGATACAAGTTGATCAAATTTGAAATCCCTGTAACCTACGAGTACATTGATGGACACATTGCGCGCTTATGGGAAGAGTACAACCCAATGGTAATAACAAAAATAATACACACTTAAAATAAACCAATTTTTCTTTGTTACCAATTTAGTTTGTCCTGCATGTTGGGGCCTCATCTGAAGCCAAAGGCTTAACCCTAGAAACTCTCGCCAGACGAAAATACTACAAAAAGAAGGACGCCAATAACGCTTTCCACCCGACTGAAGAGGTTTGTAGTAAAGATGAGGGGCCCAACTTCCACTTCCCGCAGATTGATGCAGAAAGCATCGTCCAAAAGCTCAACTCGGACGAATTACGCTTCTACGATTCAACCGACGCCGGTTTGTACCTCTGCGAGTACATCTTCTACACCTCGTTGAATGTCGACAACAGACGCATTTTGTTCACTCATGTGCCCAAGTTGGATGAGCCATATTCAGTTGATCAGTTAGCTAACGGCCTCAGTATGATTATTCGCGAAGCATTGGCACAAGTTGAAGAGAGGGACAATCAATAAATTTTGCACCCAGAGTTGAATTTAATGGAGATTATAGAAACTGGTGAATATACCTACCTCACTATAAATGCATCGGTTCATTCAATATCAATCAACAAAACACATCCGTCAACATTATCATACATTGTAATAATTAACAATAATTAATCAACCTTACGAGTAATAAGTAATATTTTTACAATATATAATGCATTCAGCGTAAATCTAGCTATGTATATGTCACAATTTCATAAGAATAATAAACTTGCTTTCTTTGCTTCATCAAATCAGTTTTGGTTTCGTCTTCAAGATGCTTGTTCGCAGTCGGTTTACGTTTGATTTAATAAAATAAATAGTTGTATAATGCGATAATACTCGAAACACGTAGCTGCCGGCTTTGGATATCTTGAGGGAAAATACACTGTACATGCAGAAACTCGCATAAATTTAATTAGAAAAGTCAAAAGTTGTTTTCAACACGGCGATGCTAGAAGAGTAAATCGATAGTGAGCTAGAAACACGCTACACGCACGCTTATCTTATCATTATGTCTTACAAATAATAAGGCATTTATTATCAATCATTCGTTTGTTTTCCCGCCATATCGCTTCCTCACTCACGTAAATAGTTAACTTTTTAAATTGATTCATGTACCGGCATATCAATCAATTATATTTAAATAAATGCAATAGTTTGTGAATTAAAAAATCCGTAAAAATAATTTCTGTACAAATCTCGTATTTAAAACCCTTTTCGCAAGCTTTGCCTACCTCACTCAGATTGTATATACACCTTCCTCCACTGAATAAAATTAATAATTGCAAGAAAACGTACCGACTTAATTTAAAGCTATGCTGGCTCACTTCCTCTCGTGTTGATTTAGTGGTGTAAATAATATAATAACTAAGTTATGTCGTCGCGCTAAAAGTTAAAAACTTAGTTCGAATAATAATAGATAATAATAATAGTTTGCCACATGCTCTACTTGAATTTCGCCTAGTGATGCTAACGGAGAAGCCCTCAGATATAGTTTTATCACAAGAAACGAATGTCGCGTTCTGGTTTCATTGCTGTTGTTGCACCAACGCGACACGAATGTAGACGGTATGTAAAAAGAGCATATACCTGCGCAAAAATGGACAGAATCAGTTCAAAGCAGCATCGGCTTACTAGGCAAGCGAAGTTAGTCCACACCGGCAAAGCCCTGTGATCCTTCAATAGCTTTGATCAATTTTTCGCGCAGATGTTGATAACTATCGTATGGTGGCAAATCCAAACGATTGAAACTGCAAAGGAAACACCAATGAACAAACATTTCCAATATTGGAACCCAATATAACTTACCAAGTATGGGCTCTAGGATAGTTCTGGGGCGTGCCCCATTTCTCAATAGTAAATAATTGCGGCCCATTGCTACCATACAATTCCTTAAATCCATTCATTGGTACCCTCGACGTGCCAGTGACAAATTGCAGCAGACGAGCGCGCATTTCATTCGTAAATGACAGCACGACTCGCCAGAACCATTGAATTACAATATGATTAGCATGATAGTCACCTTTATACAAAGTATTTGTCTTCCAGTCTTTGACGTCAATATTCTGTATACCGCACATGAGTAGTTCCAGTTCATGCTCGTCAAAAATCTTCATAATATTCAAGGGTACTAGCTCGCCGAAACCTTCCAAGAATGCGTTCATTTGCTCTTGGACACGGTATACAAACCTCCACTTAATAACGCATCTAAAGCGAAAATAACCTCATCAAAAACAAGCGAATTTTCAATATATGTGCCAAAACTTACGAAATGTATTCATCCTTGTTGGTATTATCTAATGGTACATTAGCACCATCTGCAATAAGTTCATGCACCGTCGTTGTTCCAAAAGTGTCCTCATCCACGGAGAATGTGAGGTCCAACCCGGATGGGTCATTCTCCTTAATCCAAAGTAATGATTTATAGTACTCACTATCTACCGACTCCATGTCCTTGAGGTCAATCGCCTTCGCCAACATCATCTTGTAGAAAGGCCTAATGAAGAACGCGTCCAACAGTTTACCGTGATACACTGCCATCCCTGCTATCCTTCCGATAAATTTGAAGTAGTTCAGGTGCTCTTCGTTGCACATCCCCGAGAAGGGATTGATTTGTAATGTATAATTATCCCTATTAACATAAATAAATTAATTCTAGTCAAAGAAATATTACATTTAGAACTAACATTGCAGAATATTCAAATAAACCATAGTACGGGTTAAACATCTCCTTAGATAGTAAAAAGAACCATTCACGAGCCAATCCACCATAATCCAAACCAATTTCACCTTCAAATTCCACCCACAACTTTGTTTTCAGCAGGTCAATCTTAGATACAGTGCTGATAACGCGATATGAGTCTTCCAAAATAGATGAACGACGCACCTTGATCTCAAATTTGTTGGGAACATTGGTGGGTTTCCGTAGTTGTGTTTTCATATACTCGTATTTACGCTTATAGTCTCTGGAGTAAGGAATCGCAGGACCAGCTATGCTAGGATTTGATAATCGAGGATCTTCCCATTGTGTAGTCCTAGTGTCTAATTAGAAAGAAAAGTTAATGATGCGATTTAAAGGTATTACTAAACGCGTTAGTTACTATGATCAATGAAAAATATCCTTCCGTCAGAGTGCACTCGCTCTTCCCAACCTTCAGGAAGTGGACCAAGGTCGTCATCTGGTTTCCTATTCGCTACAGGAACAGTGGCCTGATTGGGCATAGGACTAGCCCGACCCGTACGTGGGTCTACCCATGATGTGGTCCGTTCGTTGTGATCGATGAAAAAGAGCCTGCCATTAGGAGCCATTTGGACAGTCCAGCCGTTTGGCAGTCCTTCACTGAGTACTTGGAGATTTGCACCTGAATTGCAGCCACCAGCCGCACTCACATTGCTACTTGTTGATATAGCAGAATCGCGCCGCGAGGTATTGGTTGATAAAGAATTATCCGTAGTATCTTCCGTCTTAAAAAAGAAAACTAAGATTAACCCAAAACTCTTGGCAAACAGAATTAAATCAAGCCTACAATTTACAAAATACAAGAATGCCAACGGTGGAACAAATGAGCGATGAGAGTTGCACTGGTGTTGATAATGCCACACGAAACACACAAAATAACGCCACACGTGAAAGAAATGCAGTACAAGTACAGCAAGCGTCCATGTTTGATAATAGCTGAGCCTTTGAGCGGAGAGGAGAGGCGGGGCGCACACAATCTTTGGCACACACCAACCTCATCGCCACCATCAGCGGCATCGTCCTCCTGCCCACGAGCTACGGATGGGCCAAAAACTTGACGCAAGCATCGAACCTGTCGACGACGCTCGTGGTCGGAATCACCATCATGGGAACTCCGATCGTCTTCACTTTCATTAGATGCGTGATACTCTGAGTCAACAACTGAGAGATTCGACAGAATACTTAATCTATTCGTAATACCATCAGCCCCTTCAATCTCTAAACCCTCAGTGTCCCCATTTTGGTTCTCATCTGTCGACATATCACCGCCATTATTTTCCAACACTTCTGCATCCTGTAGAGCCGATTCGGCAATGGTGGGCGGCGGTGTTTCAGCCGAATCGCTTCGTAGAAACACCTCGTCCTCGTCGTGCTTGGTGCGCGGGCTCGCCGCCTTGATGACACAAAGATGAAAATTAGATGATAGCGTAGATGAGCCAAGGACAACACTAGCAAACGATCCATACACGACTTATACTGTCGTATAAAATATTCACGCGGGCATTATGTTTCGGCGATTAGAGAACAAAATAATACAAAAGCTATACAATTAGACCGAATAAAAAAAAAAAAGGTCAGAAGATAAGAAATTAAAAATCAATTTTTGATGAACCAAGTAATATATGATTAGTGCGTATTTAGGAAATAAGTTATAAGTTATAGGACATAATGAATGAATATTGTGTTATTAACAACTATGTAAACCAAAAGTGCACAATAGAAGAATCCTAAAATGCCTTGGTTGGCATTACGAAGAGAAACAGCAACAGTAAATTGAAATATGCACAACGGCATTTAGATTAACTACGAAAATGATTAAAACTGAGCGCAAATAAACTAAGAAAAGAGATGTAAATTAAAACCTGTAATACTCGATATAATTATCGCACAAATGAACACATTGCAGTAGGTTTAGGTTTATAGAAAATAATGAATGAGCTTGATTCCAACATTTACCTGACTTGTATTATTAGAAGAATCACTTGTCGGTCGCGGATGCTCCTCATCAGCGCTTATATGAAACCGACGATCAAACTGAGCAGTCTCTTCTACCCGTTGCTGCTGCTGCTGTTCTTGATTGTCAGTAACACTACCACTAGCAATAGAAAAATAAACATTTAATATACAACCAAGTCCTTCAAATTAACCAGCAGTGCAATAAATTGGTAGTTTAAATAGATAATTCAAACAAAACTTACTTAAAAGTCGGTCGCTCCCAATGTGTGGTCCGCGCATTGTGATTCACATAGTACGTTCGTCCATTGGCATCTTGCCGTTCTTCCCAACCAGCAGGCAACGGTACGCTCCCTTCGACATCCACCCCCACTGTAATGCCCCCTCCTCCGCCACCGCCGCCGTCGACTAATTCCCAGTCCGGCTCGCCGCCGCCACCCGTAGCGCCTGCTGTTGATTCTGCACTTTCCGTGGATGCCTGCGGCTGCACCGGAGGCGGGTTATCCTTTAGGTATGCGTGGTAAATCTCCAGCGTGCCGCGCACCCTCGACCTGGCGCTGTAACCACTGCGTACAGAACCGCGATGGTACGCATTAAGCATGCAACACTCAACCAAATCTTTGCCGAATCGTTTTAAAATGTGCACATGAACGATTTAAGTCCGCATTAAATTTAATGAAACATGGCAACGCGCGAAGGCTAATGATTGATTAGTACTTATTATTTTATTGCTGATGCGTTGATTGTGGCATAGATGAGTTGAGTGTTAGTTTTTGTCGAGGCAATAATCCTCAAAATTAGTGTAATTTGTATGCCCGATAATTATTTAAAAAAAGCGTAATTAGAACGGAAACGACTCTATCGATTAGTTACTGAATGACACAATTTTTAAATACGTTTCTCTAAACAAACAAAAAAATAAACTAAAACTGCACTAACCAACTAAAAATAAACCATCCACTTTGAGGAATATCCACTGAGTGACAATAGCGTCGCGAGCTCGCACTTCAACTAAAACACTTTACGCTTTAGCGCGTTTTATAATATTCCCATTAGCAGAACGCAACAAAATGAAAAATATCGATACAATATTCCATTATTTATTGTTGTGTTGTGATCGGCGCTCGCCGCAAATCGATTCACTCTACGTATCCACATGTCGTGTGGATATGTGTGTCGTATCATGTGAAGTTAAACGCGTCGGGAGCACGAAACAAACAGAACATACTTTCGCTTGTTGAATATTTTTGTACTATGTAGAGTGTCTTGTTGTAAAGGTGCAATAATGACATGACATATGACCCAATCTTACCTCCGCGGACGAAGGATGTATTTTACTGGATTAATACTCCTGCCGTCCTGTTCTTGTGGCAGCGTCGACAGTGGCAGCTCCACCATACCAAGGAAATCATCGCGCGTCAAGCGGTTTTCATCAAAAACCTGCAGTATTAATTTATGTTCTGTAGGTTTTACCTGAAATAGTGAGAGAACATGCAATGGTAATCACCTACCCATCACGCTAAATATAGAAAAACATGTAAATTTTATTATGAAATAACAACTAACAATAGCAGTCTAGCCAAAGAAAAACGTGTGCAGTAAAAATAAAACTCACATTGAATATAAACTCTTCATTCCAGGTTGGATTTAACGTCCTTTTCTTCGTTTTTGTGAGCACTGAGTCCACCGTATCATTGTTATTATTGTTTAAGTCAATTCGAACATATGGGTCACTTAAAAATATCTCCATTAGTTTCATTGTTCATATAAATTGTAAGAAAAATAAATATATAAAAACAAAATGAATCATACCTAGCTCCAAATATATCCTTCTTTGCCAATTGTTGTCCGCGTATAACTTTGAGTCGTAACTTACTGATTGGTTCATCATTCTATGAAATAAAAACAATAGATGAGTGAGTGACATGCCAGCAAACATATGATTATTGGAACACATATTAAACAACATTTAGAACACGTTGATATAACATAACAATATTTACATTAGCATATTTAAAAATATCACAATATTTAATTTTAAAGGTACTTTGACCTGTAGCATAGGTTAATAATACATTTTATCTCATTCTCAACTGTTTACGAGCAAAATGAAGTTGTAAAGTGAGCAACACTGTGAGAAACATCCAGAGAATAAAAACAACATTGGTCAACATTTATATGTTTCTTTATAAACGTAGATTAGTTGCCGTTAAGTTCATTGAATTCAATGCTTGAGAATTTCAGAAGCAGAATTTCAAAGAGAATAAAATTAATTAAAATAGCTTAACAAAGTCAAACAATTCCTTTGTTTTCGGCTGTTTTGCAATGTCTCGTCATATTCATGTGGCCCAAAGTGACAATTTATTGTCGCCATGCTAGGTTAACGCTATTAACAAATATTTGTTAGATCTGCAGTATGCGAGATGGAAAAATCAATCGTGATGCCGTTTTCGCCACAATGTTAGGTGTCACAACGTGCGTAGGACCGAAGGCGATAAGCTTGACACGTAAATGATGCTAATTTCAATGACATTGTAGTGCTAGAACGCATGCGAAATGGCAAATCAACACCATAATGAGGAAATCCCACATGTTATTGGTTACCGACCATGTACCGAAAGTGAAGTCGGAAGGATATAAATCTATCATTAGAAAGAAATGACCATAAACTTACAAAACCGAAGGCTATCGAGGGATTGTATCCGTAAATGTTTTCCGCTTCCATTTATCACTGCTTGACGATGCGTTCGGTGTATATAATGACAAGAAGGAGCGACGTCCACTCATGTAGAATAATCCTCCAGCAGTATGTCTTGTTTTAAGACGCGTATGCTACGGGATAAATTTTGACCGGCCCCCGGAATGTACCTTAGCACACTAGGCGATAATTAAATCCAGCGGATTACTGAATAGCGTTTTGCGAGCGGTTGGTGAGGCTGTACGAGAAATAAGGACACTGAAACACACGACCGGAGAGGCCCACAGCTCACAAAATAAGCGGCGACTGTAGATGAGCACATAGGCAACGCATTGTCGACGGTTGCGTTGAGGAAATTCGCGAATAAAAAAACAGCGAGGATCGCCGCAGACTGACCTACGTGAATTGCGCGAAATGACAGGTGACGGCGACGCTTCCCATATGATTATTTGCCGCACGTATATTTTATCTTTTGTGGCAATTTGAATCTGAGACATACACTGCCACCTCGTAGTAGATTGCCACACCGTAATCACTTATGCTTGGTAAACTGAGCTGAGCCTACACGCGAGTATAAACAATATACGCAATTTCTTTATTTTATAAAAATGTGGTACATACTACATTAAAACATGCAAATAATTAAATTCATACATTTTATAAATTTGACTTTCTTTTCTCCATAAGACAATTTCTAATATTTCACAAGTCAATATACAATTTGAATTATTTCAACCTCATTTCTTGCAGTCAACAAAATACAAAACTAAACGCAATTAAACATTCAAAATTCGAGTAACAAGCCACCCTTACGTTTATAAAGAAACGCATAAACTTACATTATATTGATCATATTCATCTAAATCACTTGTGCAGTATAAGCTTCGCCTCGGCAAGTGGTTCAAAGGTGGTACATCATTTCGATCCAATGTGGACCATGTATTCCGACGCGGATAGCGTGGAGGCGGACCAGTGGTGGTCACAGTGACAAAATCAAATATTTCGCGGGACATATTCTAAACGCTGCAGTAATAGTTTACCGCACCCACTTCACAACTGAGTTCAAAAAGAGCGCACAAGTTTCAACCGCCATGTTGAACGTCTCACACCACGAGCATTTCACTCTCACAAATCGATCAATGGCTTCGATTGCAGCCACGAGCACCTGAATCAATACGCGTACATCTCTACCAACGTTATGCAAGCTCACTCTACGTGGGCGAAAGACGCACTCAATCCACGGCGCTATAAACCAATCCAACTGGAGATGGCAGTGCACGATCACATTATTTGTCATTGCGAGAACAGTGATAACGTTCTTTCACATGAGTATTGCGGCACTTTTCCTACTTGCATCGTTATCTTGCCGTCGTGGACGTCATCAGACATAGATCGAAAACAGGCTGGAGAATCTTGTCACCATAATGATAACATCCTTGGCCATGCAGAAGGCAGTTTATTAAACTTAATCGGGAGAATAATATATAATAATAACTGCGTCAAAACTGATCTAGTTGTACGTCCACGCGTACTCGAAATACTTCATGACGCTCATCAAAGCCGTAAAGTTTTTAGAATTTCAGCGGCACTAGCAGGATTGGATATCATTGTGTCCGTGCTTTGCACGCCAAATATATCCAACATGCCCGCACCCAGGTTGCTCACTGTAAAAGGTGTATCTGAAAATCGAATAAATATTAATAGGCTATACAAATAATAAGCTATTGCCTTCACTTACTTTCTTTTACTAAAAATTTGGTAACATTTGTTACGAGATTTGAATCGACACCTCTATAGTGAAGAGTACCCCGGCCTTCTAGGACCATACATACCTGAAATGAATTTTATTAACAAATGACAAACAAGACTGCATATTAACTAAAAACTCACCATTGCAGAAGGAAAGTTATACGGGACCTTCTTTTGTTTTGGTTGCAATCTAATTGAACACACTTGCAATTGTTTATATCCAGGACCCATATAGACAGTAGATGATTGTGCATTCTCCACATATTTAATATAGTTATTGTTTCCGAAAAAAATAATGCGCGGTTCATCTAGAACGTTACTAGGCCCTGCCTGAGATTGAGTGGATGTTTCATTTGCAACAAGATCAAGTTGTCTTGGTGCATTATTCAATGGCGGTGGAACAAATTCTTCGACCGGTGGTTGCACTTTCCTTGGTCGTCCCCGACGTCTGGCTTTAGGGGGCGCTGATGTTATATTTGATTTTGTCATAGTTGTTGCTTGCTGAGCTTTAAATTCAGCTGCAAGTACATTTAGAATTTCATCTCTGGCATCGGAAGTCGGTATCTCTATGTCTTCCCGATTTAATTTATGCATAGGTTCAGTCATTTCAACTTGCGAATGCTTATCAAGTTCTGGATATGCATCTAAATGATTTACTTCTTGAATTAACTCATCTCTAGGCTCCAAAACCTCGTATTCTTCATTTACCTGGTCTTCTACACTGGGAGAAACACCTGAAGCTTGTAAGGGGGTATCGTTGGGAATTACAGTAGGTGGTTCTACTACAGGTTGCACTGGCTTCTTTCTCGATCGTCGTCCCTTCTTCGATTTTAGCTCGGTTGATACTACTCCCGGAAGTTCCTCTGTTATTTCCGAATGAATAGTTCGTACACCATCGTTTTGCTGATCAACTTTAGGGACATCTTTTGGACCTTGTTCCTTGTTCTTCTTTTGCGCCTTACTCTGTCTTTGCTTCTTTTCTTTTACCTTCTTAGTACCTTGGCTTTCAGCCAAACCTGATAACAATTTTTTAGCGGTGCTTGGCGCATATAACACATGCATTTTTCTATTTGCCACTTTCTGCACACGACCATACCGACTTACTGTGAAAGGAAAAAATGAATAGAATTACATAAATAAATTACACTGTGGAATTATATTTATTTATACATACCAGGTGCACTATTACCATCCGGTATGAACTGTAATATATAGTTCTTGTTATTCAAGAGATATAAACCATCTTCAGTGGAATTGACCTTTAAATTCCAGGCATGAGTATTATTTGGCTGTTGAATTGTTTCAGACTTCCTTTTTCTGCCGCGCTTAGCCTTTTTCTCTTCGTGAGGTGGTTTGAAAGGCCGAATCTCTTTTGATGCAGAAGGAATAGGGTTTGTTGGTACCTGACCTTTTTCTCCTTTCTTCCGCCCTCTTGTTTTATGAGTAACATTGTTTGGTGGTTCTGGAGCAGATGAATTG
The DNA here is from genome assembly GCA_027575565.1 of Diploeciton nevermanni. Lineage (NCBI taxonomy): Eukaryota > Metazoa > Arthropoda > Insecta > Coleoptera > Staphylinidae > Diploeciton > Diploeciton nevermanni. Next base: position 9,022,438 of record JAODIE010000007.1, read on the forward strand.
CTGCTTGCCACTTTCTTAGATATCGAATTGCCGCCTACATTTTGTTCATTCATTTGGCGAAGTTCTAATTGGATATTATCATTGTTGTTTAGATAATCACCGTCTATGCCGTTATCAAGTTGACGTTGAACCTGAGAAGAACATGACGCAATAGGAGATGCAACTAAAGGATTGTTTACTTCTTCAGATTGACGCACTGGAGCAAAAGAAGTATCTATGTTATCTTGTACTTCTCTCTGATTTTTCTTCGATATCCTGCTATTTTTCTTAGAAAGCCGTTCTTCATTGTGCAATTTCCTACTTAATGACTTTTTATCGGATTTTGCTAAATTGTCTAAATTAGTTTTTGTTCGCTCAATTGAATCTTTCAATTCTTGAGATTCATTATTTCCTGCGTCTTCCATATTCTGCACACTCCGGTTTTGTAGTAACGTTCCCCTAGCTATCTTGCCATTTAAGTTTTCAGGTGCTTCTGATGGTGGTTCTGGACTTTTTTGTTTCAGGTGTCTTGCTTGTTTACCCTCTTTTACTCCGCTTTCGGCTTCATTACCTGTTGAAATTGTAGCGGTATTTCGCTCCAATTCTTCATCAATTTTCTGCCTTTCAATTCTATTGAAATATTCAATAGCATCAAAACAATCATCATCATCAGATGACTGCATAGGCCTAGGTTCATTCAATGCTTTTGATATACTATCATCTTTTGAAAGTTGTGATTTTCGATTGGCCTTGGAAACATCCAATTTCTTTAAACTTTTCCGTGATACCAACACAGTGGATTTTGGAGAAGCCTTGGGTTTTCTGAGCAAACGCGGTGCTGGTATAGGCATCTTCTTTTTCATATCATCTACAACTGGAAAAGCGGGCGAAGCAGTTAAGCGACGTTGTTCGTTTAATTCTTGAAGCTGCAAATGATCATCATTCGCTGGAACTTGATTTTCACCCCCGTCGTTAGGAGTATTTTGCGGATTTTCACGTACTAGTAAAATCGCCTCGTTAAGTTCCTTTACGGCTATCAACTCTTCCTGCGAGAGTACACCATTTCGAAGCTTTTGACGAAAATCATCCAATACATGTAAAGTACGCGCAGCAAACGTTGTTTTTTGTGGTAACACATTCTGAGAACTCAAAGTAGCTGGCAATTTTGTGTTCTGTTCATGAACTTCGACTTTCCGAAGTCCAACTGCGTCAATTATTCTTTCCGCTTTATTTGCCACTGGCTCCTCTTGACTAATTTTACAATTTTCAAGTACATTACCAGCACTTTGTTCAGCCTCTTTGATTTCTTTCCGCATTGCACTTGTAAGCGCGTCAACCAAGCCTGATTCCGCCTCTTTTTTACTTAGTCTTTTACTGATTCGACGAGGTAGCAAACTAGCATCCTTCGATTTTCTCTCGCCTCGCGAAAGTCGGGAGATTGCTCCGCTTAAGGGAGTATTGTTATTAATTATTGCAGCTTTCTTCTGAACACCAGAACTGTCAAGAAAATTCACAGGTGGAGGAAGTACTTTTGAAATCAGAGAATTTCGTGATGGTGAACCAAGAATATTCGTTAAACGCTTATCTACATTTTCTTCATCGTCGTCATCATCATCAAAAATCAAACGCTGTGATACTCTTCGTGTTGAATTTAATTGACTGAGTTTCACATCATTCTTCTTTACCTCATGGAGATCAATCGCAGTCTTAAGCTGTTGTTTGGGGAGTACCACTGCATTTTCACGAAGTTGACTTAAAGGTAACCGTCCAGGTATACTCTCAACTTCATCATTTAAAGTTGGCTTGGCATTAGCTTTAGAGTTATCAGGTGCAAGAGATTGAGGCTCATCTTTATTTCTTGGCTGCTCAGTTCCTAGTATATCTCGCATTAACGTATTCATTGACATTTGATAAACCTCTGTTCCTCTAGTATCCTTCGACAATTCCTCTTCAACTTGTTCATCAACAAGTAACTCATTTACTTGTGCTTGCCACGATAAATCTTGTACTACCTTGGCATCGCTTTTATTAGTTTTATTCAAGGTAGCAAGATTATCTTCCAAGACCTTAACCCGTTTTAACAATAAATCCATCTTAGATTTATCAGCTTTAGACCGCACTAAAAGAACTTGAGATGGTTGGCGATAGAGCGACTTACGCTTTTTTATTGCCCTATTAGATTTGCCCAATTTTAGATTTTGGTGTTCTGAAAAACTCTGTGAGCTTTGTGTTCTTGTATTTTTCTTTGCCGAAACAGAAATGTTTGACTGTTCCACTGGAGATCCAATCATCTTATTCGGTCTTGAATTTTCAAATTGTATTTCTTGTGAGGCAGGTACAATATCCACTTCACCTTTTGAGTTTTTCATAAAATGTGTTTTGTGTCTTGAAATATTACCTTTAGACTTCATAGGAATAACTGAATTTGCCTTCTCATTTCTTGACTTAACTGATTCATGTTCAGAGTTGATTAGACATCCACTTGCTTCTACTTCAGGAAAATTACATTCTGTTTTTTTTTTCCTTTTATTGGTATCTATAACTTCATTCTCACTGTCAGATGTACTAAAATCTATCTGCTTTACTTCATTTCCTACATATTTAACTACAACATCTTGAAGTACTTCCACATTTTTCAATGAACTTTGTATCATTTTCGATGTTTTCTGACCATCAGATGCTCTTCTCTTAGACCTCCTCAGTAGTTTTCCATCATTTACCAGAACTTGTTCTTTGTTGATATTAGGTTCAGCATTATTGGCAGGCATAATTTCAGATACATCATCAGGAAAATCAAAGTCCTGTAATCTATGATGAGGGGTACTCACAGCTTGTTTCCAATGTGTAGGAGGTGTATGGATAGTATCTTCAACAGCCTTGTTACGGAATAATTCCAAGCCAGACTTCCTAACATGAATTGAAATTCTTTTGGGCTTAACATGATCAATCTAAAAAATTGATAGGTTACAATTTAAAACAAAATTAATATTAATAACAAAAAAGAAAAATGTTCATACTTTATAATTATTATTTGTGATCTTTCTAGTTTTCTTTTTCTTTAGTGTTGCAGAGGTACCATCATCAGATGAAAAGGAAAATGAGCTTAGACTCAGAACTCCATTCCGTACTTGAGTCTTTGGATTTGCCATTTTCGTTGTAAATAAGACAAGTTGTCAGAAAATAAATACGATTATAAACATTTTATACACGCCGGCTGCGCCAGTTTGTCACATATAAGTTTACCGCCAATATAGTTCACGATAACCTTAGAACATCGTAAATTGCGGATATATAATTCACAAAGTAATGTAGTGTAAAGTATCGAAAGCAAATATAACACACAAAAAATTATTATAGAAGTTTTAGTTGGTGCACTTGTTGATTCGAATGATTCGATTCGAATTGTTCACAAAATAAAGAGAAATTACTGGAAGTGACCGTTAGCGCATCGAGTCGCTCACCGACGACGCGCGTCATTTAAATTGAAATTCAAACAGCTTATTTAGGCTATAGATGCTGGATTTGGTGGCGCTGTTTGCGGTAATGTTTTGGTTGGTTACCAAGCCACTTCAATAAAATTCAAATATCCAAAAACACGAATTAATTTTATTCAACACGGTCAACGTCTGTAATAAAATATAAATGTTAAAATTAATAATTGCAAAGATAATTAAAACAGACACTTGTCGCATACGCCATATGCAATATTTAAATCCAGCGTTGGTATTGCTGTAATTTTTTGTATTTCGGTGTTTGTGATGTGCCGGTCAGCCTTAACAGAAAACGGTGGCATTTATTTTCGAATTGCTTCATCCTAGAAGAATCTATTGTTTTATAGATAAGAATTTTGCAGTGTTTTTGAAAAGTGTTTTAGAGTATTGTTGAGTGTGGTTACGAAGTGTTTAAGATTCAACATGTTAATAGAACTACATTATAACACTTACTAATATTTACTTGTTAAAGCGTTAAACGTTAAAACTGAAGAAGGCAACATGCCGAAAACGTTTTAACAAGTAAATATTAGTAAATATTATAGTGCAGTTCTATTAACACAATAAAAAGTATTTTACTTCGGTTGTTTGAACGATTGATTGTCCATTTAAGGTTAGTGTTTGAATGTGTCGCGTATTATTCGTTTGTGTGTTAATATCATAAATTTAGATTTGCTGGTATTTACTTGAATAAGCCATCTATTGAAGTGGTTTTGATTTTCCTATAATTGAGGATTGAGCCTTGGGGCCTCTGAGCCTCTAGCTTGTATGAGTTTGCACGTGGATTCTGATTTATTGATTTTAACCCGAAGTGTTTTAAGAAGTTAAGTTTGTGCATTATGTAGATCAGTCCATCGTGCCATACTTTGTCAAAAACTTTCTCGATGTCTACAAGTATCATGTGAACTAATTTATTTTGGTTCCATGCTGTTTTAACATCTTTGACTATGCGAGCTATTTGGTGAGTGGATGCATCACTCTTTCGGAATCCGAATTGTTCTTTGATGAGTATGCCTCTTTTTGTTATTTCATGGTTTAGTTTCTGGTGAATGGTTATCTTTGTTAGTTTTTCGATGGCATTGTTGATCCGGTAACTATTAGGTAGATGTAGTGGTTTATTTGCTGGAATGCCTTGACGTTTATTATAATTGTGATGTAGACTATAGTTTTTCGTGGGAGGGTTTACGTACGATTGCTTTAAATATTCTGGGATAATTATCAATAATAATGTCATATTTTTAAAGTTATTTGCACAGAAAAAAATTGTAGTAGAAATTGCGTTCCTAAAATTCTTCTGTTGACGCGGTTAGCTTATCCAAACTAAATCGGCCTGCCAATGGCAGCCTCAATTCAGAGGATTTATTGATTGTGATGATGAAAACAAGATTTATTTTAAGAACAATTGTGATTTGACCGGGACAGAGGTTAACAGCTATATGTTGAGTGCTAGATTGGCTGACGCGTTTACTTGTACGTTATGTCTATCCATATTAGATAAAGATAAAGTTGAGGTTTATATAGGCATAGCATGGCCCTCGCGGGATAAAATACGTTGCTCTCATTTCTGGAAAAGACCTAAGTCTTTCTGCGATGGGCCTTTCCATAAAACGCCAACCGTCGAAACATTCCTTGTATTGCAACGGTGGAAATATTCCGTGAATCAGTAACGGCTTCTCAATTGCCTGTACTTTTCCGACCCAACCTCCTACCTGCACACTCGCACCCCAATATCGAGGGTCAATGGGAGACTACGAAACCCCAACCAAGGAGAGGATGTAAAGACAGCAAATCGAAAACGTTCTGCAAATCAATATTAAGTTAGTGTTATAGTTGTTAATGACAGAGAGCGACAAACGGTCATCCACATCAGGTCCTCCACGCACTCAACCAGTCATGGCTACTTCAGGGAGCCGATTTAACCAGGAGCCACCACGAGACGAGTTCTGACAATAACCAGGCTACTCTACAGTCTCCGCCATCTCACTTTCGCCTGCCGTTCCAGCAGGAGCACATGAGGAAGTCGACTGAATCTTATCCGCCAAAACAAACGACGATTATACTACTTAAAATTATTTGTATTTGTCTGCACCTAGTTATCAACACGTTATCGATTATCAATATGATTCGTCGTCGGCTGTGCACTGCCAGCCACGCCATGAAAATGTCTTAACACATACTAGAGGTTCATGTAACATTCGACATCCATTAGAATCGATCACAATCAAAATTTTCAGCGTGTAGTAAATACTCAAGTCGCGAATAGAAACCTAGAGCATGCACACAATGCAGTTCATTAAATAAGGAAACTATTATTACAAGTTAACTATTTACAGCGTCCCACTTTGGACGAAAACAAAAAAACCAACTCGTGAACGTCTATCAACGTTCACAAAAATGAAAGTAGAGTTAAGCGTCTCGCAATTACTGCTAACTTTAAAACTAATGTAACCGCAATTCTGCCGAAAAGTAAATCTTAAACACTTCTATATTTCGCTTCACCAAACTTGAGAGGCAGCGCGCAAATAATGCCTCTGGTAGGAAACCATTGCCATTACGCGTTGTCGTCAATATATATTTGTGAAAAATATTTTTGGTTTGTTTTCAGTTAAGTCGCGCATCCATATGTCCAAGGTAATAGAAATACAGATTAATTAGTTAAGATAGAATATATATAATCACAGTGTTTATACGATTTTTTTCCAGTAAAGAATTCTCCATGCATAGCGCCACACGATCAAAATTAAACCATGAAAGTGATCGTCACACGCCGCTACCTCTGCTGAGAATTTGCAAATTGACACAAGATTGACATCCGAGTTGATTCAAAAGGAAGGACAACAAAACTACTGTCAGTGCGTGACGATAAAATTGATTCATATAAATTATAGTTGCAGCAAGTGCAACAAATAAAAGAACGACATTTTTCGCAGGTCTTCAACGAATTAAATATTTGAGTGTTTAAATAGTGGGCGGTGTGTTGACCAGCTAAACTGGCGGCGGAAATGACGATCGTGGCCTGCAGCAATTTAACTCGATCATGACTCGCCGTTACCACTGTCGTTGTCGTCTTCTTCATAGTCAGACCCATCCGATGAACCATATTCCTCATCGTAGTCGTCATCGTAAAAATCCGTCATCTCCACTTGTGAATCCGATGTGTTGGGTTTCACCTGAGTTTTAATGCAGTAGTCTTCAAGGGTCAGTGGGACCTGAATGCCATCACGTTCGGCTTCTGCTCGAGCAGCAATAGCTTGTTTCCTGAAATATAAAGACTAATCAGACTGATGAGTTCATAAAAATTGCGATTTTAGTACCTAATTATATTTTCATATTCTTTGTCACTGCCCTTGGACTCGCGCCAGCGGCGATACATAACAGATGCATCGACATTGGCTGGCGAGAAGGTGTTGGGTTCGTTGAGCAATGAAATGACGCTGAGAAGAATAGTGCGCACATTCTGCGTGGGATTCCATCGCTCGCAGGGCAGTTCTCCGCTTTGTGGATCATCTACGGGCGGATGCAGAATGCTAATGCACAGGTCGCCATTCTGGAATTAAAACAAAAGTATGCTATCAATCTAAATGCCTCCATTGTAAAACAAAGTAATGTTATAATCCGGCGGAACGTGAAAACACTACGCAGGTTGGGAACAAAAAGGTCAATCGACGACCTTTTTCCGAATTTCTTATTCACCAACTTCCGCGTTGCCCGAAACAGCAGCGTGTCCTACTTGCAAAAGTGTGCACTACACATCGCAATTGCAAACCTCGTAAACGTTAAAGTGTAAAAAGAGAAGGCAACCATTACAAAATCAATTAATATAAACAATGGTTACGTCATAATTATAAATCCCACGCCATTTTCCGACTTTCTACTGGATAAATAGTGTGAATATTCGATTAAATCGATATTACGTAATTATTCACTTATTTCGGAATGGCAACCATATTGTATCAAGAAACAATTTATATTCATTTCTTTGCATTTTCCTGAAAGCGAAACTCCCTCTCTGCACCTAATGCGCAATCCCTGGAAATCAGGTCAACGGGACGAGAACTCAAGGACAAAGATCCTAAGGAAGTGGATCTCTACCATCGCCCCTCCTCATGTAATGCACGTACCTAGAAGAATATATCTCGCGCATCTAGGAACATCTTGCAAATCTATCTAGAATCCAAGCGATTAAAATACTAACGTCTCAGAAATATTACTTAATATAATGCATATCACTATTACTAACTTGAATCAGTTATAACAACTTCTTTAATTCTCCCTTGTTCTCTCGAGAGGCGGGATAGTTATATACCTGCATTGAAAAAAAATAAGGAACAACCTTGGTCCGCTTTTGTTTCAATCGACTTACTACACAGCTTGCTTGCAACACCTTTGTGTGTTGTGTGCTGGATGCACAAGGTAACAAACACGATATACATTCTCTTCATTTCCAGGACGTTAGAGAATTTATTTTTATTTCAAAGCTCATATATTCATACTGGTATTATAATATCACTAAAATATATTTGGAATTTAAATGGAATTGTAACACGTTTAAGTAATAGTAATATCTCCCTAGATTTATTAAGTACTTGTTCACACACTCCATATCCTTATAGTTATGGTTATTATCATAAATTACGGCAATTAAACAAAACGTGCTGCCCAGTAATTCAAGACCAAAGAGTGAGTTCCAAATGAAATCGAATTTTCCAACTAGCAAGCAAGATTCCAACTAATTAGTTCACATCCATGTCACTTTAATTACGACGTGAAACATAAATTATTCTCCATGATGTCCCCATAGAAACTGTCAAAAGTTCATTAAGTATAACAAATTAGATGCGAATCTAATTTGTTAAACTGGTTATAAATAAATCAGAGCAAGAAAGTCACAATAAACAAAAGTTAGCTTATATCTATAATTCTGGAACTAAAAAGATGTAAGTTTCAGATATGTGGCAGTATCTTACGATTTCACTATTTAGAAAGCGTACTTCTTGCTTTTCCACACTTATTCCTTTTTCCTCTCGTTGCTCTTGCTCGCTACATACTAGTCTTTTATCAGCGAACGCAAACTATGAACACGGACAGAGCAATTTCTAGGAGCTCTTTCAAGCGCAAAACCCGTGGAACGTACGAAGATCACGAAGCATAAACTCCACATTTTATTCTTGCAAATGCCTATTTCAAGACAAGTCATGACAAAACTAGTTTTGACATGTTATTATGCTGAAAAAGTGCGTGCATACAACGTACGCAGTTCATTCGGATTTTTTTTTATAATCTACTGTTCTCTTGACTTGGCTAAACTTCCAGTAATAATTTGTGGGTTAATTAAAGTTTGAAGCATAACATTGGTTTCGACATTTGAATGTACATAAATATTAATAACTCGTGCCTTGTTCGCCTCGCATCATAATTCCATTTGTCCAACTTCCCACTTTTGTTGCTCCAATTACCGAATTCAAATCAAATTTTGGGTCTCACACGCATTGTTTTAATTACAACGGGCGGCAATTTTCACCATATTTTAGAACAAAAGCGTCAAATAATACGAATAATGCGAAATTTACAGATGGTTTCAAGCGCTTTATGCCACTTTCTCTGCAGACACCACAACGAGGGAAATAACGATTCGTTATGCCTATTTAATGCAAATGGACTCAAGGTGTAGTACTACCTCTCTCTCTTGTCTCTTCGACAATTTCTATCCTGAAATTTGCGAGCAATTTGAGTATAAAATTGTTACTTCTTGCATTAAATAAGTAAACTACAAAAAGCATAATAATTTATTCAACCGTTGTTCTAGGCTAATGAAATTACGCATTGTCTTATATGCAACACGAATTGTAATGGTCTAGATCTAATTAATAACGTTCTGTCGTAGCTGATTTTGCAGAGCCAGGTGTGAAATTCAACCAGTACAATGGAAAGCCGTCATTTCGCAAAGTACACCGCGCACAGTGCGTAAATGAACAATGCAATTGTCGTCTCCCGCTGCAGTATCCAAACCACACAGCCGCTGCAGTTTGTTGGTATTGTTTTCAAATGCAAATATGTACAGCATTCGTTCTTGTGCCGTTGTTGTGTGTACCTTTTGTACCATCAGAAACGCAACGCAACAAACGAAATGGGAGTAAGAAATTGAACCAGTGCATTGTCTCGCAGGCATTAATAATGCAATCAGAGAACTTATCTAGTGAGTACTCTGCTAAAGAATGCAGGAATTATAACAAATAATTTATCTTGTACAGATGTTAAATTAACATTGTAGAACATGAAATAAGTCAAAAGATTGTACTAGAAACATCACAACTTACAATTACTAGGTGTAAGTGCTTTAATGATTGTGCAATTTGCCTGATAGTAAAATATCAAGGGCATTTAATAATTCTACTTTAAGTACTACTCCTTAGAAACACTAACAAAATGACTGTAAAATTATTTTAAAACTAGTTTAAATACACGATGACTTAAATGATAACATTCTATTGTTATTTTAAGGATAATGTATTCAAACAAATGATAGCTATTTTCTAAATAAAAAGATTGAAAATGCGAAACACAAGCAATAAACTTTAAACAAATATAAAACGACAATCTGAAACAATCTATAATGTCATTAGATAGGTGGCAGTACTTGACTTGACTGTACACACCCCGAATGAACTTGACAGTGAATTATTATTAAAACTTCACCAACCAGGCTAAACACGTGAGTTTGGTAGCACACGCGAATCAAACCAACTTCATGACGATCAATTGAATAATATACAAGTCCTTTTGTGTTTTCAGGTTAAGCATTGGTTGACTTCAGCTTAATAATTTATATAGCTAATACCTTGTTAATTTAAATGCATATAAAGAATATAACTCTGTTTGATTACAATTCTTTAAAGAAAATATATGTCAGATATGCTTCATACGTAATAGGTTGTTCAATTCATATAATAACAATCATTAGTCTGCAAACATCAAAGTCAACTCTTCTTTGTCAGTTCGCATTGATCACCAAGTACTTGCACACGTAATCATGAATCAATCACACCGTGAACACAATGTCATTAATTATCCCATACTGTTTGCTCAATCGATTTCCAAGAATGAAGCACTTTAGCAAACTTTATGGCTAGCTATTGCACAATTTCAAATGTCTGTGAAGGTTTCTTAATTTTCCAAACTTTGTTATTAGTATTCTAACATAAAATTTTATTATGATATGAACCTAGTTTTCCTGAAGTTGGGCTTAAAGAAAAATGCAATTCTACTAGCAAGATGAGTAAACAACTTGAAGATTCTTATAATTGACAGAAATAGACAGAAAAACATGCTTTGCCTTCTTAAATTCTCGGAAATATTGTTTTCGAGCAAAAATACATTCGTGGAGTATATTAAATGCAGGGCAGTCACAAGTTAATTAATCATCATCACAAAATACTTTTCGCTATTCGTCCTAATTTGTCACATATTAATTTCCAAGAAACGTGTTTACTACCTTAGATAAGTATTGCAATTGCTTGCTTGCTTGCTAACCAACTACATCAATAAATATGTGATGATTGTCAAGTACGCCTGATAATGATTACATTATTTATGGAATATCCGCATGCTCACAATTCTCCCATCGACGTATATCAAGCAACGCGAAGTCAAATTAGAGATGCATGCGTCACCGAAATAATAACAGCTCAGCGCAACCCGTCCACCCGACGACGGGACAGCCTGCGTGTGCCTGTGATACGATTCGTTGATTACAAATCGATAGGAATAGGAAACTAGCAGGCAAGCGTCGCTTGAATCCCAAGTACGCTTCAAAATTCAGGAATAATTCAAGAAATTTGCAAGAAACTCAAAATTGCGAAAGAAAATATGACCGTGAGTCAGGAGACGTAGCAAGGCCGTGGCTATTAACAAAAAAAAAATCACACATTACCTTAAATGTAATGTTAACAATAAACAATACAATCAAAACTTACGATATATTGAAACAACTCACCTCGTATACATTAGGATGCCAAACTTTTGTTAAAAATCTAATTGTTGGTGGCGAGTAGGGATAATCTGGAGGAAACTTCATTCGAGCCTGAAACAAGTAACATATCATAAGATGTTTAGTTGTAAAGTAACCATGTGTGTGGTGAAATTAGATCAATGTTTTCTTATCAATCATTGCTAAAAAATGATTGATAAGAGACTTACGCAAACGTAATCTCAAATAAATGAAAATCATTCCTATGGCTAATAAAACCAAAGAATTGGCTTCAAATATAAACCAATGATTCATGAGATTTTTCCGTAGCATGATATAAACATCTAGAATCACGTTGAAAGTTCGATTCATTCAACTAGCTCCTCTAGCTAATATTTCTAGAATACCGTGAAAATTAAACAGAAAACGTAATTATTAATAAACTAATATCATTGGATGTGCTTGAGAAAACGAAGTGTAATTCGAATAGCACGCAATTTATTTTCAGCAATTGCCTACAAAATGAAGTACTTCAAACAGTTACATTCACATCAATTCAAGAACCGAGTGTCTCAGCGACGAAAGCAAAGCACGTTTTTAGCCTAAAGGTACAAAAAATGTATGAAAAACTCATACTAATCGGGTACATTCAACAACAGAATACAGTTAGTTAGAGCTATAAATAAGGTAAAACAAACCACGTCCTCTCTTACTCATCACATTACAGGAAAAATAAATTAATTGCCTGAATTAGAGAAGTCGGAGAAAAGACCTACAACCAACTTATTTGCCACAAAGCAACTAATAAACACAGGCAGACACCATAACATAAACTAAGCACCAAACATTTATCTCTTGTTTTCCATGTTAATTATAGATTGTGTGAATATAAAGTTGATATAATGCAATCTCAATCGTGCATCGATGCTAAACACATGAACACCACCACTATCCAATGGATATGCGCAATAGCAACATTCAACTCCTAATCCGAAATTTGCAATGTTTGTAAAATCATTTATTGTTGGTAGCGCAGAAACAATCTAAATCGCACGGACTTGTAAGTGAAGTCAAAGAATAACGCAAGCAATCCTGAGAATGTATGAATATCTATTTTGATTAAACCATTGAGTCATTCTTTGGTGTTCCTTATGTTTCGTTGTCTAAAGTCACATTCGAAAAAACAAAAGCAAATGGCGTCGAGTCAATGCACCTGCTGTTACTGTTGCCTACCTTTGTTTGGTTGAAAATTGAAAAACGATTGTCTTTTTGCGAATTAAATCAGCTGATTCATATGCAGTAAGAAGAACTAAATTAAACCGAGTACTAGAAAGTGTTGCAATGCGAATTAAATTACCTTGAAGCAACCCCCCATATATAAGGTATCTGGAGGTCCAAAAATTGCGACTTCCCACTCGAAGAGGTTCTCATCATTGACCAGCTTCACGCAGAAGCCCTCGACGGGCTCCTCCTGGAGAGATTTGTACTCAACTGCAAGCGCACGCAACGCACTGCTGTTGCCTCTTGTCGCCATGGTGGTAATCCGTAAGTCTTTTGTGTCTCGCAAAACAAATCACACCTACGGTGTAGCTGCACTACAACTTCGTCCAAAGCGATTCTCGGCGCTGATCTGCACGCTGCAAGAGATTTCTTTGTCCTTTGTTCGCCGGAGCGCGAGCACGCGATTTCACTGCGAAGTCGCTGCTTCAGCTGCGGCTTGCTGCGACTACACTGCTATTTGCTCTACCGCGAACGAGGAAGCGATTACGCTCACTGCCGCGTCGTTGCGCTTGGAAAGGTGAGACCTCCGCGGAGGAGACGAACTAGGATCGTGACGCCATTGCACGTTACGTCGCCGCGCGCGATGGGGTTTTTTCGCTTGATTCGCACACCACACGATTCTCAACTCGCCGTAGTCCCCTGTCTGGCTCGTGTACTCGTTTATACCGTACGTCGCATACGTCCACGCCGTTCGCGCGTTTTCACAACTCTGGGAGATGCGGCTCTCTGATGAGCAGGAGAGCTGGTTCCTGCCGTTTGCGCTGTCGCTGCTGGCGGCGCAGTTTGCCGTGCGCCACGGGTTCGTCGTCGTTTGTGTTCTCCCGCTGTGCAAGAACAGCTATTTTCGTCCCTTCGTCGACGAGCTGCGCGCACCACGAATCGACGCTGGCGGACACAACCGGTCGAAGCTAAATTACCAAGTGGAGACGACCTTCTTCAGCCGAGACGTTGAACCAAACGACTTTACCAGCTTGCATTTATTTACATTTATTTGATTACTGGTGTATTTTAGGTTGTCTACTGACTGACAACTGAAAGCAAATAAATTTAATAAACAAATAAAATGCAAATTAATTATTGTCCTTACATTTGACTTTAATAATATTGTAAGGAAATAATTAATTTATATTATGTATAGTTCTTCAAGAGGACATTTTGTTTTTGGATTAAAATGAAGTATATTTATCGACGTTTCATGTCAACATGTGTCAATTTTCTTCTTTTTAAATATTTTCAAATCATAAATTATTGTAACCAACTATATTGCACAAAGTCTTGGTATTTTACTTGCTGTTATTAAATACATTTTCAAAATTTTACTTTAATTTGAAAATTTATGATCATGTACATATAATTTAACTTGAATCAGTCAAAATTCAACAGTATATGATCCAGCTTGGTGTCCTTAGTAGTCTTCTCATTTTGAAAGCGATGTGAGAATTTTCTACCTAAAAATTACAAGTTTTCCACCACTATTGGCACGACATTCTCGTGCCTGCACGATGAATACGCTGAAGGTGATGTTGGTGCGATTGCCGGCAAGACAATTTTCCGGCCACTACGTACACAAAAACCACAACAATGAAATTTTCTTAACCCCATCCGTCATCAAGTCATCACACTTTCACTCAATGTCGGAAAAACTACCCTTCTTAAAAACTTCAGCACAATTATCAAAGCTAACCCAGCTTCAACGGAGGTTCTATAGCAATAAAGATGAAGGCGACAACCCCGGAGTGCCTATGGTTAAGTTACCTGCACTTATGCAGTTTCCGGAGATAATATGGCCATCACTGATAAAATCAATTAGGAATTTTATACTAGCTACATTTATTGTGCGTCCATATTTTGACAAAGACTTTAATCTACCTGATTTTGTAGGTGGTGCCAAGCAAGCTTTGGAAGTAAGTAAGTTAATGTACATAATTCAACTGAGTTTATATTGATGTGGTTTATTGTAGGTAGTATCAAATCGGCTATCTCAAGGTGATACCAAGGCTCTTGAAGGTTTAGTACAAGGAGATGTAATTCCTAAATTGGCTAGTTCAGTATCACTCATGTCAATGATGCAAAGGGAAATTCTTGCAATCAATAAAGATGATGTTTACTTTTCTTTTCCATATCAGGTAAACATGTACATAATTTATTTAAAATTTTGAAAATTGATTGAATTTTTATGGTTTAGATTGGAATAATGTTCAATGATGAGGAAGGACTTGATCAAAAGCGATTTGTTGAGATTACAATGGTATTCCACACTTTGCGTGGCTTAAAACAAATGCGAGAGAGAGGCGAAGAGCCGCCACTAAATATGGGCATGATACCAGAATATCAGAAGCGAATTTCTATCTGCAATTATCGTTTCATACGCGAGTATACTAAGGGAGTTGAAGGAGAATGGACCATCAATTTGCTCAATCACTTTCGGCCGAGTGATTCGTTTGAAGGCAATGAACGAAATAATTAGCTCCATTATTTATGTTTGAAATTGTTACTGATAAGTCCAAAAACTTGTTATTCAGTTTCTTACACGTGTTAAAATATTTGCATAAGGATATAAATTTAGCTGTTATCTTGCTATTTTTGTGAGGCAATATATATTTTTTTGCAGATTATAAGAGACAAGGATTTGTTTTTGCTGCATTTGTTTTGTAAACAGTCGAGAATGTTTGCTTCAAGTGTATGACGCCATCCTGCGGTGAAGCTGACAATGATTTGGATGTAAAGTTCAAACCACTGTAGTCAAAGTGCACTTTGTTATTTTGAGTTAACAAATGCTATTTTACGCTAATTATGAATTTGATTTAGTTAAGCGTTGTGCATCATCGTCGTGACCTTTTTGACGCAGCGCACGGATATCTGCACCGGGGCATTGCCGCAAGCGGGCGCAATAAGCGCGCCGCGAGGCTTTGGCAACTCGTGTTTGTTTAATGCGCGCGCACGCGGCTCGCCAGCAGCGCAGCGCCAGTTTGACCCACAGGAGCCGCACTCATCGGCACGTTAGCAGTTTACCAGGCAGGAATCAGCGCGCGTCGCCAGAAATTCGCGAGTGCCATCCAGTGTCGCCGCTGCTCGATGTCGCAGCAGCAGGAGTAGACCCACTGTCTTGTCGTGACTTGTCTGCGAGTGCAACCACTGCCACCGTCTTCGCGCGCCGTGGAAAGTGCCATCGCACGCAGTTCCCTGAGTGAGTGCGCGAGTGCATTGTGTTGTTGGTGTTTGCTTGTGTTGCACCGCTGGGCGCTTTCGCCTTCTTCGCCGTCGCGGTGATCGCCGCCGCTGGCGTCGTCATGCGTCTCGCCCGCCGCCGTGGGCTAGTTCCGCCGCTTGCGCCAGCGTGTGCAACGCGTCCGCGAGTGCAGGTGCAGTGAGTGGATATCCCGCGATTAGTGACAGCGCGCGGCCCCCATTCCGCGGTGTGTTGCATAAACACTGCCCGTGCCCAGCCAACTAGCCAGCCCCCGATCGCAGCAGAGTGCACGCGCCGCCGTCATGGCGAACCCGCGCAAGTTCAGCGAGAAAATCTCGCTGCACATGCACCGGCAGGCCGAGGAGACGGCGCGCTTTGAGCAGATCATGAAGGAGGTCTCAGTCGCCACCGCCAGGGTTAGCATTGCATTCTTTTTACTATACCATCGCCGCCGCCGGAGCAAAACAAACGCAGAGGCTAAACACGCGAGGCAAAACAAAAACAAAACAATCATGGCGCTGCCGTCAACGATGAACAAAGACACTTTACGATCTTAGTTTAGCGTAACTTGCGACAAAAACTCGTTCGACATGCGAGAAACTCGTTTACCATCGTCTCCTGACATGTAAACAGCTAGTATCTCAAAAATCTTCAGCCTCCTGCTGCGCATCAAACAAACAACTAAGCAATCGATTATAATCGATATAAATACACTCGTCTTTTGTTGCATGCAGGCACTAATCCTGCAGCAACTAATGCTGAATGGTCCAAGTGTTGTTTACAATCTCGCGACACGGATGATGTAAACTCATTTGTTACCGTTTTCTACTTGTCAATTGCATTCATTCGCTAACGTGCAATAAATATCATTTTCATCGTAATTGCGTCGTCATTGTAGTATTTGCAGTCAAAATAAACACTGCACTCTTTCAATTTGAATAATTACGCAGCCTCGAAAAGGTAGTGCATAAGGCAGCTTTTTTGTTTAGTTAAATTTAAAACCGTTTACAGCTATAAAGGTGGAGGCCGTTTGATTTGCATATATATGTTCATTGCAGTTTCGTTGCATCGCGGCTTTTCATTTGTTTCGCGCCAATCGCAGAATTCGCACCGCAGTGGCGAGTCGAAGTGGCAAAAGGAAATGCATATTTTCTAATGCATTCGCGGCTCGCAGCGTTTTTCTGCGTGTTGTTCGCATATATGCAGTAGATAATTCGCATAAATTTCCAGTACATTTTTCTTTTTGAACGACGCTTTGACACGAAACACGAGCGACTACCACAAAAACTGAAGCGGTTCTTGCCAATTAAGTTTTTATGTTAAATACTGAATCGATAATCTAATTACATTAGTATCTTATGAGCGTGCGAATTCATTGCGGAGAGTAATTATTTTCGCAAATATTTGAAGCAAATTGTTGGTTATTGAATTGCAACATGCTGCATTCGCAATCGCAAATAATATTATTACATTTTCGCGCTCGTGGACTGGGTGGTTCGATTGGTGATTATGCGCTGATAACGGTGACTTTCCGCGCAAATGTTTTCGCAATCGTGCTGGTCATGGAAGCAACGTGGAATGCGTATATATTTAATATGCATGCATCAATTGTATTGATTAGGATTTGGTGTCAGTTTATTAGTTTGGGGGTAGAAATTTATTTTGACATTATCATCGGAATGTAGTAATTAAGTAATGACAATGGCTTAATTACGGCTGAAATATTTCACCGCGTTTCAAAAAACAAGCCTTCAAACCATAATTTTGAGTATGAAATGCCATAATTATCTACATAATTCGCATAATTTTATTACCTTTTTGTGTGCCACAGGCATTTCATGGCGTTTCCCGATATTTTCGCCGATAAGACATAATCGTTATAATACGAAAAGTGCACGGCGTTGGACATTGTGTTCGTTTCGGTATTTACAGGCGGGCACGCTTCAGGCGCGGCGTTATCAACGCGGCGCCCGCGCGTACACGCGCCCCCCCCCCCTCTGCCTGCAGCGTAATCGCGAATGTTTTCAGTTTCACAATGTCGAAACTGGTTTGTGGAAGTTGTCGCTCAAAAAATGCGCGATAATCATCATCCACCAGCGCCATCGTTACGTTCGTTATTCATCTCATCACTGCTTGTTTTTGTTGCACCCTGCATATTGGTTCGCGGTGCGATGAATACGTGGATATTAATTAATTGTTGGCCATTACAATTAATTGCAGTGCAAGTGGTTGTTGATCCTTGAGCGGGTATCATACGTCAGTGCGTGTTTTGCAGGTGCATTCGGCGGAAAAGCCGGCTGTCTCAGTGACGGCCGCCCCCTCGCCGGAGGCGGATGTGAAAAATCACAATCAGCTGGCGGCGGGCGGTGCGCTTGGCGCATTCCGAGGCGGCTCGCTGCCCAATGTGTCGGCGCCGGAGTCCAATGCTATCAGCGTTGATCCGATCATCAAGGTGCGCATTGCATCTTGCCTTCCAAGCTATGATGTTTCATTGTTATGTCACTCATTTCGGTTGCTGTGTAGTAAGCATGTGTAGTTTATAGTGGTCATTGATTTGCCATTAAATTTGAGTTTTTATATTGGGTATTGCAATTGCATTACTTGTTTAAATGTCGACTGTTGATGTTTCCGCTATGTTTCTGTCATTATTATTATCAACAATATCGTAAACGTTATCTATCCGAATATTGTGATTTAAATAGTGCCGGGTATTTGGGTGCTATATATACCCCACATTCTAACGTGTTTTACTTACGTTGGGAATTGATCTGAAAGATATGATGGGAGCTTTCACTTCGTAATATTAATAAAATTGTTGCGTTCTGAGAATATTTTTTGCATATTTATATAATCTTAAATTTCTTGTCAGCTACAAGCGGATGAGAAGAGTCGATAGGGTCGGTATTACTACGGCGTAATATTCACAACGTTTTTTACTGTTTAAATAAAGATGAGATAGATGAGTTTACTCGTAGCCATTGTCATTGCCAGACCGCATGTCGCTTTGTTTACACGACCCACAATCACATGCGCGTTTGTTTAATGGTTTATTAGCGCAAAAACGTGTGTTCTCCACATTAAACGCTTTAACGTCGTGCATCGTGATTGTTGTCATTCACATTGTGGGAGACTGGAGTTTGTGGATTTTTATGTTTGATAATTTACATAATGTTCGGATTATATTAACATACTTCACAACGAAAAAAATTATTTCATTTATGGAGTTACTTCATTGATGACTATCAGTTAAGTAGATTTGGCTTTTTGGCAATTTAATTAGTAATCTTATAAAATTAAATAATTCTGTCACTAGAGATGTTAAATTTAGTTATTGACTCATTAACCGATTTGCTAAGGAACAACAAAATATTGAAATATTTGTCTAATTTGGTAAAGTTGTTTCTTATAGTCAGAAAACAACAGTCAATTAATTTAAATCATATTTTTAAGGATTTTGTGAAACATAATTTCACAAATATCTGTGTTCTTGTTTTTGGCAATTTTTAACTTATCCTATCTGAAATTGAATCTTCTTTGACTATGTCGCCTGCACATTAACAAAATCAAACAGTATGATAGAAAATTTGTAATCTACTGACATTGATTTCGAATAAACGTAGTACAAAAAACACGCCGCAAAAACTCTTCAATGTCATCATAGAAAGAAGCTACGCCAATACAACTCATGCATGTTTTGCAATAAATCACATGCCGTTCATGTTGCTCATCAAATATTTTTCCAGCCAGTATTTATACCATCGATACTGATAAAAACAAACGCAATCCATGTAATTACACCTGCGTTGCTACAGTTTTAGGAAAAAAATTATGCGAAAAAATATAACGCTATTTTAAATTATGTTGAGTTATGCTAGATATATCTACTTTTTCACGTTCTTACGGTTTGTGAAATAGACGTGTAGACATGTTGTACGGTTTACAACCGAATATTTCCGTCTTGCGTTGGGACCGGTAAATTGAATTTAATTGCGTACTACAGAATACACAATTTTGGACGAAACTCGTTCGACCACGAATCAATTCCTTACTTCTTATAGTTTTATGATATATGATGACTTGGAGTTATCTGAAGGAAGGATATAATCACGCAACGCTCGTCTAATTTTGTTATTTTTGAAGCGTACTGTAACCATCCCGGATACCGACACCGTACTTGATCTCCACTCCATTATACTGCATCAAATACCAGGGTTATTAGCAATTATGGGGACTGAATTATGTAGGAGTCTACGTATATTTATTGAATATTACCTCAGCAGGATTTGAACCCGTGTCCCCAGGATATGCACCTCGCTGTCACTGCTACAGACAGACGTCTTACCGACTGAGCTGTGGAGCGGGGCATTCATCTAATATTAATTAATTTTGCTGGCCGTGGTGTTTATATTTATACCTTGTTTCTTTTCTTGATCAGTTTTCTTGCCTGGCTGCTATTTCTGGCTCTTTCGGTCTAATTTTAGCTATAGGAAGACCTCACACAAAAAATAGGCGATAATAACAAAAGCAATGATTAGGTGGCCGCATTGATGGTCGCCACGGTGTAGGAATTTTAATTCGGAAGGTTTGTAAACAGAGGCCTGCCACAATTGTTCTGTCGCGGGTTAATAATAGTACAACACGACGTTTTGGCGTACGTTGCATTTCGTGTGGCGTAATGCGCCAACCAGGAATACTCTTTGCACTTTTATTTCCCGTGGCACACACGTTGCACGTTCATTTATTTTTTGCACCTCGCCGCTTGCTATTGGCATGGCGGTTGTTAGATGTAGTTAGATACCATGCAGCGGGAGTTGCTAGGCAACGGAACGCCGATTAGTAAATGTGGGAGTGTTAGAGTCGTTAGATTGTTGCAAGTTTATTGACATGCGGTAAAACGTTTGAATACCATCTTGGTTTCACTTGCACTTTGATTATGGTCTCGTACAGACGATTACAAAAAATATATTTTTGGTTAACTATAGCTTTTTCTGTAACTAGGTTACTAATTTTGATTTTTGTCTCTAGCCGGAAGACAGTGCTCCACAGGCTAATATGTCGCCGCATTCTCCACACTCCCCACACCATGTAGTACAGGCACACAATCCGACACCGACACATTTCCGTGAGAGTCGGGCACGTTCACAGGGTGGACCTATTCGACGTCCGCAGGACCGCAAGCATGACACCTCGCCGTATTCAAGTGGGCCGTTCCTCAGCCCTCCACCGGATACATCTTGGAGGAGGACTAATAGTGATTCGGCATTACATCAGAGTGCAATGCAGGTTTGCAATATTTTATTACTTATTCATTCAAAATAGTCGATAAAGTACGTGGGAGATGGTTTTCACCGCAAACGGGAGTATACCTAATAATATATTTTCTCCAATGGAAATAACTGCAAATATAATTCCAATATTTTCTTAATTTTTGCTTACAGGGAATGAGCAACGAAAGAACTGATCAGAATCGATGGATGCAGAATATGAATGGTCCATCATTGCATCATGACCAACACGAGAGTAATCGGCGGCCGCGGTCAAGTTGCGACGCGCCCCGAGTACCAGGAATCAAGTAAGTTTACACTTCAGCCCACACAATTTTCGATAATTTGGGCTTAGTAACGTGATAAAACAATTTACTATCTTGGGCATTTGAATCTTAAATTGATTTGTCTCCTTAGTATTTTCCATACTGAATATGAGCCTGGAACCGTACCCATACCAATTGGTAATAATACCGGCTCACTGCCCGATCTCACCAGCGTGCATTCGTACCCGTCGCCGCTGCACACACCGCTGGATCCCGACCAGGAACACCAAGGGAGTTCACCCTATAGCTCTGTAAATATTTTCAATCGTCTTATCAGGATTCCATATTAAAATATTCAATTTTTTACAATGTCAGAGTCCTGTAAATACGAGCCCATCAACATTGTCGCCGACGAGCGTGCCCTCAGGCGTACGGTCGCAGGGTGGACGCTTTCAGTTCAATACACAGCCTCTGGTGTCAACGCATCAGGTATGCATCGCGAGTATATTCTTCTTTTTATCTTGATCTAATTTGCGCAAATTGACTACAAATTCGCATAGTTTTATTTGTTGTGTCTTTCTTTTTTACTGGATTATGAGTTTGCATGGTCGTCGCACTCTTTTTTTTTTTGTTGCAGACACATTTATCAGTTCCAAACTCTAGGTACCTTCATCACAATAAGGTTTGTTTTGCTTTTTTGTTTTATTTTTTATTTTTGGCGCTAGTATTTGTTATTTCTATATAATTCTTAATACATGGCCCTTATATATTTATCACCTGTTTATGATTATGGTTTCTGCACAGGGTGTAACGATAGATAACGGATCGATAACACAAATCGACGGCCATCAAGATTTTACGCAGATGACCAACATGAATCGTATATATCAACGGCAAGCAGCGCAACAGCAGCAGCAACAACAAGTTCCGCCCACGTCGCCCTCGCCAACTGTAATTATAAGCGTTCATTTGCTCGGACTTATTATTATTAGTCTATGACTTTTTGCTGATAATATATGTAGTTACAGCAAGTAGCGGCTGGTTACCGGAGTCCTCGTCCATCGCCGCAGTCGTCGCCATCTCTGGGTGGACGACATTCTGCGCCCTGTAGCCCGGGTGCACCAAGCCCACTGAGCCCACTGCCCAATGATTATCAACTATACAATCAACACCAGGCAGCGCAGCTGCAGCAGCACTTCGAGCAAATATCAATGGTAGGTCTATTTCGCACACAGTCTCACGCTAACCAGATAAATCATGCCCTCGCATCTACTCGTAATACATTCGATTGGGTAACATCTATTTTGTTTCCGCACGCGTTACTAACGTTACTGCCGCCAATCCAGGGAGTGGTAAGTGTTTCCTTTTCCGTTTTGTCACTAACCAAACATTGCGCAGAATTGATGTCATCGGCATTTCATACTCGTCCATTCATCATCATCATCATTTGCGCATCGTTTAGGCGGCACAGATTTACTCTCGAGTAGCTTTTGCCGACGTGGTAATTTGTGGGATGTTGTGGAAAATAACGCTAGTGTTTTTCTTCTCTCTGTCTGTTATAATCGGCTACACAAAACTCACAAAATCTCCATCACCCACCTCTCCTTCCGTCTCCAAGGATTGGGCGCAGCTGGTGGCCACACTGGTCGAATCCGGATGCACATGGAGCGCGCAGGTTGAGGTGAAGTTGTTTGCGGATACGCGATTTGCGGTCACGACTTCACGGAATGCGTTTTTCCCATTATGTCTTTCTATCTTGGTTCTCGCCGCCTTCTTTCGCTCGCAGCAACAATTCTAATATAGCGAATGGCGATTACAATCCTTTCCCTTGTTACTAATTATTATATCTGCAAGTTGCAACATGTAGCTATAGTATATTGTTTTCGAATATTCCTCAGACCAGACCGAGCATGTGCTTCAATCATTATCATTGTTTTTGCCACAGTATTTAGTGTGTAGATTACCCTATTGCAAATTTGATGCCTAGCGTTGGTCAAATTTGTATTAGCATGTAGATTGCAGCTCTATAATCGTAGGTTAACATCGTTGACTAATCACTTATCAATTTTCTAGTAGTCTTGTAGTGTACGCAGGTTTTGGTGTTTATATCAATGATGAAATTGGAATTTTTCTTGATGAGCAATGTGGTTTATAGATGGACACTCCGGTCAATTCATACATGTCGCCTCAAGCGAACAACGTTCATTTTAAGACAGATGGACAGCAACAGCAAGCTGGCATGCAGGAAAACGGGGGAGATGCAGGATATTATAGTACTTCACCATCACAAGTTGTCTATCATACAGCACCGCCAAGTCTACTTACGACACCAAATACTCCTACCATAATTTTGACAGGTAAATAGGAAATCGGCTACGGATATTTTCAATGGATCATAATTCTAATACCTCTAAGAATTGCGAAACAATTTGACAGGTTTTAATCAATTTGCGTGTTCATAGATTTTTCTGCAACTGATGATTTATCACAGCAAGAAGTATCTCTAACGAAACAACTTGAAAACGAGCTTTTTGGCAATGATGATTGTCTAGAACCACTAGACCAAGACAGTTTGCAAATCCTCTCCGAGAGTGGTATCAATCTAATACCCGACAGTGTCGAGGATCACTTTCGGTTGGATCATCGTTCGTAACATATGGTAA
Source organism: Diploeciton nevermanni (assembly GCA_027575565.1). Classification (NCBI taxonomy): domain Eukaryota; kingdom Metazoa; phylum Arthropoda; class Insecta; order Coleoptera; family Staphylinidae; genus Diploeciton; species Diploeciton nevermanni. The sequence goes on from JAODIE010000007.1 coordinate 9,046,538, forward strand.
TTATTTCCGTCTGGCTTTTTTGAGAAATGTGGTATTTAATTAAGCTGTTTTTTGCCTCACAGGGGACGCTCGGCGACTGTCTGGATCTTCTGGACGGGCCGAGCGATTGTTCCGACGAACAATTACAATTAGAGTTAGAACTTTAAAATGCAAGCAAGCCGTAGATAGGTAAGCGCAAAGCAAAACGCAACGCAAGCAAACAAATGAAAGAAACAATTACGAATAGATTTAATTCGCTAACTTTGTTGTCTTGGCTGATGACAAATGTGAAAAATATTGATAAAAGACGACGCGGCAACAGATTGACGTTAAACACGAAGCATACGAAGAGTTGATTGAAATTGATATTGGACGAATTGTTGACGTTATATACGTGCTAAGAGTATTAGATAGGAACGAAACGAATTTATAAGAAGACGAAGCGTGCGACACAAGACGTGAACATTTGCGGCCAATTTTTAAATTAACAAATTTTCTTACTCTTACCTAGGATTGAAGGTAGCAACATTTCTATTTGTACTACGATCACACTCGCTAACATATTCGTGTCATTTTCTCTCTATCTTACATCAATGGATCGAATCAAAAAATGCAATGCATACAAATAGCGTTAACACTCAACCTCGTTCTTAAGACCTTTCTTAACATGCTAATTAAAATTCGTACAGTTGGAAAGATTGAATGTGGTGAGTGAATGATATGCGTGTCAAACTATTTACAAGAAAACCTTTGATGAAGATTTACTAACATTCAATGATACTGAGAAACAAAAATGAAGCAAATAAAGGCAGAAATTTACATAATATTAATCAATATAAGCTCTAGCTGATAAATCATAAAAGGTAGAAATATTCAAAATTTAATATGCCTATTGATGTTAGATGAGGAGCAACTGAGATAAGCTTGCAAAACAACAATGAGGAAATCAAAGGGAAAATGAAAGTATTGAGAGGAAGGATTAGTTGAACCAGTAAACAAGTCGCATTGTTGCAATGAGTGAAACTAAAACAATTAACAAACAAAATTCAGCGAGCGAAATGAATTCTTCGTATCGTGTAATTGTAATAAAAGACTGACTGACATTTACATTATACATGTATAACGCTTTGGAAAACTCGGGCGATTGCAAAGAGCAGGACAGATTAGTACTCTAATTGCATCTGTGTTAACTAAGGTTCAAACAATAGCAGAGAATGAAATCAGGAGAAGAAATGAGTGATTTTGACATATTGAAATTGCGTAAATCGAGCTACTCAAGAAGCAAACTAAATACCATTATAAACGTTTAATTAAAAATTCTTACAGTAGATGTACCTAAGTCAAATGTATAATGCTAAATAATAAAAAGCAAGGTGTTGAAACGAGGGGATGGCGGAGAAAATGCACTCATTTGTAACGTAACATGACTACTTACCGTTTACAAACAAATTGATAGATTAAGAATATCTGTAGTACAAGAATCTTCATCAACTTTAGTCTTTAAATAAGCAAAACTTCATAGACACTAGTATCAAACTTTTGAATCTTCGCAAATGATGGAGAATCAAACCTAAATCAAACATAAGCGCGTTTAGTTTCAATTTATCCCGACTAGACTCGTTGTGATCATTTTATGGCACTTTGTTGTTTAGAGCAAATGTTTGGCCGAAGAAACTTACGTTCTATTTGCGTTA
>JAODIE010000007.1:9048310-9182766 GCA_027575565.1 Diploeciton nevermanni
TCGTTGTGATCATTTTATGGCACTTTGTTGTTTAGAGCAAATGTTTGGCCGAAGAAACTTACGTTCTATTTGCGTTATACGCGAAGGAGCATTCGAAAACATTTGTCGTTGTTGTATATTTAGAGAGTTTATGGCCGTTCGGTTTTCAATGGGTCTACATTACAGACAGGAAAAAACAAAGTCAAATATATATGAACTGGGAGGTTTATTATGAAGATTATATAAATGAGATATTTAGACGATTATTAAAATATGTGAGTGATTTTCGTGCGCGAATGCGAGACGTAAATGAAAGGCAAAAATTATTAATATAACGACTATATATATTGTATATTTCAACTTGGTAAATACTTGGAAAACTATCATCTCAAACAATTATCTGTCGATAAATTCAATCGAGTCATGTAGGCGCGCGGCGCTAGTTTAAATGTTATTTTACACGATTTTTTATATACATGTAAACCTATAATGACTTCAAGTAATTTATTGCATGCAGTTCGCATTGGATTGCGCATCGCCTAATTGCGAAAGCCAGAACCCAGGGTCTATGAACGTTGAATAATTTGTGGTTTTTCTATGCATAGAGATGCATGCGACTTTGTTTATTTATCAAACTGATGAATTTAACTATTGATTATAATAAAATTCACGATAATCACTGAACGCGCTAAATGGAATATATAACAAAGCATAATATCCGCACATTTTCCTTATTATCACACCAATCATCATTGCATCACACTTCTATTGATGCACTTTTGATTTTATCAATTTCCGTTGTTTACGTCAACTGTCGCATGCGTAAAGAACTTTACTTTAAGTTTCGGCTCGTGCAATTATTTATATCGTGACGAATTTATTTGTTTCTTGAAGTTTTTACATATTAAGTTTGCGGCATTTATTTTTTATTTGTTGTTCATTTGTTTTATGAAACAGACGCACACGCTTGGCAAGGAATCCATCTAGGTGCTCTAACGTCGTGCGTTTACGTTTTTTGTATATTTTTATAGGTATAGTTTAGATTTTAATTCGACATGTGCAACGAAATCAGATCTTGTCACGTCAAGAGCCCACCACGTTGCAACCGACATGGTGCGACGGCATCTCAGCTAGGATGTGTAAAAAGTTAGTCGTTAAGCGAACGAAAGACACATCGATGGAATTGAAAGTATAAACAATGTGTATGTATGTGTACCCAAATGAATTCTATTTTATGTTAAATACAAATCTTTCATTTTTTATTGGTTCAATATGACGGTCATACAAGACAATAACCGTCAGTCTGCATGCATTCCAGGGCATTGCGTACTAGCATGGGTTACATAAATAAACTAAAGAAGTAACAAGCAGCGGAATGCCTAATAATCTAGTAAAAAACGTTCTATAAAGTAAATTATCATTCATTGGAACAAATAAGTAATATCACAATGCAATACAATATAATCCAAAAATCGATGAAAATGATTAAAAGGCGATTCCACTCGCTTCTGCTCTTAAACAGGAACTTAACTTATGCAGGATACCATCCCATATTTGGTTAACTTCTTTATCGTATTCTGCCCCTTTGGTTAACTGGTAAATATAGTAATCAACAAATGCGTTGATTGATTCCTTACACTTTATCAATAAAACTGCATGTTCCTTCACTGTCAGGAATGAGACGTGTGTACCGTCAAGTCGCACAACAACATAACCATCATTAGATACCCCTTTGTCTGAAACCACCGGCTCAATGATTATTTCTTGTTTTTTAAAGAGAAGAACAGTAAGTGGAGGGACGAGACTTGTTTCTCGAATTACAGTCATTTTTCGAATATTCGATCTCGTTTCGTTAATGTAGAGTAAGTAATTTGTGGGATATTGATTTCTTTTCTGATTTACACTGTCGGATGATATTGTTGCTCTTTGGTTGTGCCTAAAACAATACGGACATACGGAATTTAAATAAGACACGAAGCATTTTAGTCATAAATTGAAAATTATACCTTGTGAGCAACGTATGTTTCTTCTTCAATTTCCCTTTTACTAAATCATGATCATGATGACGCAAAACTGTACCCACCCCGGATAGCATCACAGCTTTTACAAGTTCATCATTGTCAGAATAATCATCTGAGAGAGGCAGACAGTCGTGAAGTCCTTTATGCAAATAATCAAAGTGGATACTTCTTAATTCTGTAAAAAGCCAATTAGAAACAAATTTAACATTAAGGATAAGTGAGACTTACGTTGCAAGGTTCTCATTTTATGGTCCATAATATTATTTTGCCTACAGAAAGATTCCACTTCGTACGTACTATTATTATTCTTTTCCGCATATTCCAACCATTGCTCAAACATCCGCATCATAGACAAATGATCACTAGATGAAGAATAGCCCTGCTTTAGCCTGTTAACTTTCTCACGTTGCGACAAACCACCTCCAAACACTTCCATGTCCGCTGAGAAATAAGTAACAATATCCACAATCGGTGTAACACATTTGTAAATCACCGAATTCACCAATGCTTTGGCTAATTTAGGCTCCAATTGAAAATCACTAATGACTCTTCCCAAAGGGGTGAGATTCTCAGCTTCGTCCAAAAGCTCTAACTCCACAAGTTCATCAACAGCACAATCAATTGCTGTTTCTTCCGGAGGCGTAATAAGTTGGCCCAGGAAATCTGATGCTTTCATGTTATTACTGTAGACTTTACTATCTAGCACTATTTTTGTAAGGGAAGTGCGTTGAATTTCGGGTAGGGAGTAATTTCCAAACTTTTTGTACGTTGATTCGGGATATAACATAAAAGCTTCTCCAGCTTGAACACGTCCAGCACGTCCTTTACGCTGAATTGAACTTGCTTTAGATATCCAGTGGTTATCAATTATAGCAATGCCTTTCTCAACATCAAATCTCTTCTCTTTCTGAATGCCACAATCGACCACATAGCCAACATCATCAATGGTGACAGATGTCTCAGCTATATTTGTAGCAAGGATTATTTTTCTTACTCCTGGAGGGAACTTATGGAAGATCATTCTTTGTTCACTATCGGGCATCCGAGAATGCAAGCAAAGTACTTGTATATTATCATTGCCCGGTAGGAGATTCTTTACACGTACAATGTCCTCCCATCCTGGGAGGAAGACCAGAATTGCACCAACAGGACGATTATTATGAATGTACTTCAATAGATTCACGAGTTCAGGTGCTACGACTGTTGGAGCATCTGACATACACATATGCCTAGTAGCTTCCAAATTAAGTTTTCTGATTTCTTTTCCATCTAGGAAATGAGTCGTTACTGGGAAAGTAAATCCAGGTACATGAACTACTTCTGCACTAAACAAAGTATTATTACTATTTTCATCAATTGCATCATAATGAGGTTGTGCGAAGTATTCTTGAAATACTTCGGCTTTGATTGTTGCGCTCATTACGAGCAGTTTTAAATTAGCATTCTTTTGCAATGCACCTTTCAAGAGATTGAGCAGTAAATCCGTATTTACATCTCTTTCATGAGCTTCATCCAAAACAACATGAGTACAATCAGTCAAGGCAGGATCAGTTTGAAGACGTCTCAAGAGAATTCCAGTCGTGCAATATAGAATTTTGCCTGTATTTCTACTGAAATTAGATTTGAGTCGAACTTGATACCCAACTGTTCCTCCTGTCAATTCTGCTCTCTCGGAAGCGACTCTTTCAGCTAAAGATATAGCTGCTATTCTCCGAGGTTGTGTGACTATAATTCGACAATTTGAATCTCCTGGTTGAAAATCCTTTGCCCAACCTTCCAGAATGTATTGTGGTACACGTATGGACTTTCCACATCCTGGTTCGCCTTTGATTATCACAACGCGAGCTGATTTAATTGTTTCTATAATTTGTTCCCTGAAACCCAGCAGAGCAATAAGTTTCATGTAAAACAAAATTCAAATTATACTTACTTGTAACTTGTGATGGGTAAAGTCTTCCCTTCCTTGCATTTATAAAATTCAACCCCTTGAAACCTTGACATTCTTTGAGAATTACTAATGGGCCATACTTCCTCAGTAGTTTCCAAAATATCTGCTCCATTCTCACTTCCATGAGCACTAGACATTATGTCAGTTTCTAAATGTTGGAGCATTTTCTCTCTGTAGTCTTCTACTATTCCCTGCATGGCATACAAAACCTCATCTTTCAGTATTAATGGCTCCTTTCTGTGATATTCAGCCTTAGCTGCTTCTTCTTGTCCAGGAATAATTGGTAAGTTTTTATTGGTAATATGCTTGTTACTATACAAAAATTTTAGTGCTTCTAAGCAAGCTTTTCCTGCTGCATCTTGCTTTGTAATGCCAATAGAAGTAAAATTGCATGATTGTGGCCATTTCAATGAATATGTACATTCCCACATTTTACTACCTTTATGTTTCAGATATCTATACCTAGGGCTAACCTGGTATGAGTTATCTCCAAAATGGTTTGCCAAAGTAATGAATACATGATTCAAAGAATACTTGGGCTGTGGAAATATTTTCAACAATTTCTCCTCTTCTCTGATATATGTGAAATCATCATTTTCATTATTGTCAGCATCTTTTAGGGTCTGTTGTATGTTTTCTTTGATATTTGATTTTCTAGAAAAAGTACTACAAGTTGTATACTGTACAGCTTGAACCCTTGTTTGCACACTGAATGGTTTAACATCCAAACATGCAGAAATTGTATTTCTCTTTGTTTTAGAATTACTTTTGGTTGATGAGGGAGCTGTTTTTTGTATTTCCAAAAATTGGAAATTTTCTAACTTCTCTAGATTTTTGTTTTTGGCTAGATAGGCCAAGATGTCATGATAAGTCCATACATTACCAGTAGGTAAAAACTTCTCTTTAGTCTTCGGCATCTCTTCAATCGCGTTATGATTTAAATTTGAACTTTTGGTTAACCTTGCATCACGCACATGACTCTGGTTGCTAAGGTTAAGATTGTATTTCCGCACCACGCAATAAGAACTTTTGTTCTGGCGCGAAACACTTCGTGCCAACATGCCTCCACTCTGTGAAATGCCGTTTAGGCATTTTCGAAAAGTGGTAAGCGTCAAATTTACATTCACCCGCAACATTCTCAACAAAAGACCAGCCGTACGTATTGGAACAAATACAACCCCACTGAAACGAACGAAAATGACATGAATGTACGAGAACTTTCCTTAGAGCCATCTGTAGCGTAAAATAGGTAGTCTATTTGTCATCTGGTTGCTAAAGAAAACGTTTTTAAAGTACTCGTTAACTTCCGCCTTGTATCGTTTCTAGCACGATTAAAACTCTAGCCAATCAGAGTGTAAATTTTAAACTGATTTTAACGGTTTCAACGACTTCCAAGCAATGTTTGATGAGTGGGCTGTGCGCTTGTGACAATACCGACAATACCATTATGTACAGGGGTGCGTGAACATTGTGTAAATGCTCAGCTGCCAGTTATTTATCGAGTGGTGCAAACCATTTTAACATATTTTAACGAGCTACGAGTAGATTAATATTTATCGTTGTTTTTACGTGCTCGGATAGTGTATTTATACAAGTTTATTTACTCCCTACCAGGCAGGGTAAGTACATATTTCTTCACTATAGAATCTAACGGTCTTTTAGTTTGGCGGCTCGCGTACGATTTTTTTTGCGACCTATTGATAAGTCAACGTCCAGTTGAAAACACGTGTGCAAACACTTTATAATTATTTCTTGATTATTTCCTAATAAGATCTGTTTTATCAGAACTGACATGGATCGCCCCTTGAGACGCAAAGCAATTAATCATAACAATGAATTGGAAAACAGACTACGCTTGCATGCTGCCACCAAATCTACTATTGCACCCAAACCACGTACGGCTTTTGGCGACGTGGGAAATAAAAATTTCGAAGCCAACAATGTTGCTAGCAAAACCACTGCTTTAAAGAAGACGGCAGCACCTCCAACGAAACCTTTGCAGACAACTAAAGTAGGTTTAACTGTTGCCTCAGTTGCTTCAAACTTGAAAAAAGATGCACCAAAAGCAACAACTGTAGCAGAACCTAGGAAATGGCAATTCAGAAGTGGTGTGGAGCCTGCAGAAGTCAAAGGCTTGATGCCCAGTCTTCAAAACATCCAAATTAAAGGCATTGCAAAAGCTTTTAACTCAGGTCACGTCATTCAACGCACTACTGTTGCAACGGAAGCAGCCAAATGCAAAGGAATTTATGATGTGGATCTTGAAGATGATCCTCAACTTGTATCTGAATACATCAACGACATCATTCGCTATTTGTTGGAGCTAGAGAGCAAGTATGCTATCGAGAAAAATTATCTGGAAGGCGCTATTGTTACTGAACGGCATCGCGGTGTTTTAATTAACTGGGTTGTTGAAGTAGTTGATTCATTCAAGCAAACCAAAGAAACCCTTCACATGAGTGTTGCACTCATTGACCGCTACCTCAGCAACAATAAAACTATCTCCAAAGCAAACCTGCAGCTGGTTGGCGTTGCCGCAATGTTTATTGCGCACAAATACGAAGAAACACATTTTATTGATATTGAGGACTGGCTCTACATTTGCAGTAACGCCTACAAATGCTCTGAACTGCTCAAGATGGAGATGAGCATTCTTGCACAAATTGACTTCCGTCTTGGTCGCCCCACGTCGGTGGTTTTCCTAAGGCGATATCATAAGGTAGTTTCCGCCACGCTCTATCAACATGAGCTTGGCAAGTATATTATTGAACTAGCATTGATGAAGTATGAGCTTTGCGCGGTGAAACCTAGCAAACAAGCTGCGGCTGCATGCTGTCTTGCACGTTGGCTACTTAAGGACAGTGATGATCAGCCGAGGGCGTGCTGGGATGATGTGTTAATGCATTATTCTGGCTATTCATATAACGACATTGCCAATACTGTGGTGATTATGGCAAAAATGCTGAAATCCGCTGAAACTTCTAAACTTCAATCTACACGCGAACTTTATTCGCAAGTCAAACATCAGCGTATTGCTTTGCACGAGTGTCTTCGAACAAAGTTACATACACTCGTTGTTTAATTCATTAACGATATTTACTAGTGTGTATTATTTTATTTTTATGTAAATGATATTGTATGGTTTTTTAAAAGAAAAAGACATATTAACGAAGCGATATTACAATAGATAACTATTTTTTTTATAACAATTCTTCGGGGAATGTCGAATCCATCCATTGAAAACTTACCTGTTTGGGCACGGAATTTACACCAATCACAACCCTACAACCACATCGGTCCGACACCGTACTAGAACCTCCAACTGGTCATCCGGTAGATGCACCGTTTTCCAGTTCGGCAGAATGTAGGGATCGAACCCGCAAATCAGCGAAAAATGTTTTCTGTTCTTTCAGATATAGCAAAGTACAAGTCCAATGCATCTTGTACAGTTTTATTATTCAAAACAAACTAAAACGTGCAAAAGCACCACTTAAATTCATGTGGTAGGTTAATTATTATGCCATCACAATTGGTACGTTCAAGTCACATTAAGGAATAAAATCAAAACTAATTCTTCCTACTATACAAAAATAAAACAAGTGTGACTACAGCTCATAGTGATCATTATCTTTCCTATAGGTATATAAATGGCTGGAGTATTGATCAAACAAACATCTCAGTAATCAATAACAGAATTGTAACAAAATAGTCGCATTGATTTCAATATGTTAGACACTAGCACTAGACACACTAGCTAGAGAGCAATCATTTCATCCATATAATTCTATCCACTAATCAATAACGAAATATATTATAAGTGTAAGAAAGGAATAGTCGATGTGTGTCACTCAACCTTTGACTGGTTGCTGTAAACTCCAATTGAAAGGACCTAACGGAATGAAATGTATAAATTTAATTAAAGCTGAACGATTCGCGTCACTATAGCGATACGTCTCCATATTGCAATGACCACTTCTCATAGGCAACGAGACTTTGAGGTGAGACGCTGCGTCGGATTCTCTTCAACGAGTCCAGAAAGTCATTCAATGTGATGGAGCGTACTGCGCCTGGATCCATGAGCTTCACTTGTTCCGGTTGTAGTTCACGTATTGGACCTAGAGCTGCGTCTTTTGCAAGTGCGGTGAGATCACTGGCTGAATAGCCTTCGGTGAGCGTGGCAAGACGCTTCAGTTCTGAGTCGTTCAGAGAACAGCCTTGTTTGGAGAGAAGCTTTTTCAGAAGATCTGAACGAGTCTCAACTTGAGGCAATGAAACGTAAACGCGTTTAGGGAACCGACGTAAAGCTGCTTCGTCTAATTCTTGTGGGCGATTTGTTGCTGCCATCACAACCACCTACAAAAATTGAACTTTAGATACTTCACTTAATGCCAGTAATGGTAATAACCTTTTCACTTTCTCCATTGGAGGGCAATCCATCAAATTCAACCAGAAACTCCGTTTTTAATCGACGACTACATTCGTGTTCGTTATTTGAGCGCTCGGAAAGGAGCGAATCAACCTCATCGATAAATATAATCGACGGTTGTAATTCCCTTGCTACGGCAAACAAAGCACGTACTAATTTCTCACCGTCACCAACAAACTTGGATGTAAGGCTGGCCGCACTAATTGAGAAGAATGTTGCCTGACATTCAGTAGCAACAGCACGAGCAAGTAATGTTTTCCCGTTACCAGGGGGTCCAAAAAGCAGCAGGCCTCTTGCAGGTGTCCTCAAACCAGTAAATAATTCTGGTCTTAATGATGGCAAGATCACCATTTCTTGTAAAGCTTGTTTAGCTGTATCTTGACCGACAATGTCCTCCCATTGAACTGGTTGACCACCTTCTACGATTTCATCTAATATATTTTGGGCTAGTTTGGGGTCAACACCACGCAGATTCATTGATTTCCGACTTGTGGCTTTATTCGTGCCTGTAATTTTATACATATTTAGTTACTATTAAGTTCAGAGAAACTGAGTGCAAAAAAACTACCTATTGTTGGGGTTTTTCTTGCAGGTGAACTTGAACTTGGTATTGAAAGCTGCTTCTTGATAGCTGGTGGAGTTGAAGACATTTTGTTGAAGGGTCTTACCGGTTGGATTGGTGCGTTGCGAGATCCCATACTTCTAGGTAGAGTTTGACTCTTTGACAGGGAATTAGCTGGCCTCTTTGCAGCAATAGTCAATTTCTTTCCAGATGCTGTAAGAAGTGTTATTTTAGCTTCATGCTTTTTAATATTTAAATTACGATAATTCTGTGAATGCTTTACCTGCATTTAACTGACTAGGTTTTGGTTTAATTGCATTATAGTTGCCTCCAGTTGCAACAGGAACTGAACTCATGCTTAATACCTCTAAATTGTCTGTGCACTCTAGTAAAACAATAAAAATCATACACAACAAATAAAAACAACAGAAAAGAAAATTTGTGATACTTACTGAAAACTGGGATCTTACTGATTTTTTTATTTGCACCCATTTTTTAATACTACTCAGTGATACTATGATTGTGTTTTCTATGACAGTTGTGAATAACTATAAAAACCAAAGCAACCTACCTAAAAATTGCAATCTATCTTTGGCCATTGCTAAGTTTGTTTTCATCTTCTCATGTAATCTCTGTGCTCTTTCCCAAACTTCTCCTCGACCTCCCCAGCATTGCACAGCAATTCCCAGTTCCAATTCTGTGATACCTTTCTTGTACAACTCAATAGCCAATTCCTTTTGCCCTATAATTATTATTAGGGTATTATTAAATAGGCATTGAAATTAAATACAATGTTTACCCTCATTCTCTTCATCAATTTTAAGTGCTTTTGAAATATACTCAAACGCACGACGATGATGACTTTTCTGCTTTGCGAGGAGCGGATCTCCGGGCCCAGGTCCCGAGATACGATGACCCTGCTGCATATCCTGGATCTCCTCAATCACCACAGTGGAAGTGTCCTCAAGCTGCGGCTGGTCGTGTCTGCGCTTTCGAACGAAATAGTAAGAGGAACTACAATAAACGAAACGAAAAATAACGAATAACTGATAGAGGAGAGCCCGGAATAGGTTGAAAAGAAAAACAATGGGAAATGATACAATACATAGGTTGCGTTTGTGCACTGATGTATCGGCTGCGGAGCTAGACGCGCGACCGAACATTACATCCGCGTCGCTTCTGCGCGATTTCTTGGGCGATTTACCGTTCTGCACCTTGCGAACCATCCGTGGGCCATCACACGAACGCGCGGCCTTGATTAGCACGATGCCACCAATGGACAGCGCAGAATTCCAGGATAACAAGGAATAAATGTTTATCACAAGGTAGTTGTAAAAAAACAGTGACAAGTGTAATCAAGCAGCGGGGTGAATCCAGGGTTGGAGAAATTAAGTGGGAAAGATACGAATGTTCACGAACTACACCTGCTCCTCACACGCAGTAAAAGGTACCAATTTTATTTTTACTTTCAACATTTCAAACAAATATTTGATGTATTTGAATAATATAAGTAGATTAGCAACTGAAATAACATATTGATTAAAAAAATCAATTGCTCCTTGGTGAGGTGACACTAATCCCACTTGAATTTCTTGATGATCTTAAAGAAGAGCTCAAAACTGAACTCTTGGATGTACGAGAACTAGAAACTTCAGAAAAGACACTATTTTGGAACACAGCATAATTTAACAATTTCTCTGTTTTTTCAATTATAACTTTGCTCTTCTTATTTTCTATAGCTGGTTGTCGGGTAGGAAGTTGTATCTCTTCGACGTTATATAATTCAAGGGCAAGGAAGGGTACACCTTGTTCCACAAACCATTTCATCTGCAAAAATCATTTAAACTTATTAAAACCCACTTAACTTAATATAATCAATCAATAAGTACTCTTGTTTTTCTCTCCTCCAACAAAGCAATCTTTGAATGGACATCTGATTTATCTTTTTCATCTAAATTAATGCAATTTAATGTTCCCCACAGGTCATCAAAAAGTTTCAATTGATTCCATGAACCTGTGCAATCATTTTTGTGCTTTAGATTTGGGAATGTAGGACCCGTATATTCCCAGTCTTGTGGAATTAATACGGAATTTTGCATGGGTTGTGGTGGTAAAAATTCTCCATGTAAATATCTTTCCTTTTCATCCATGTAAAACAGATCAAGTTTTGCGTATGCATTGCAACAGGTTACAACAAGGTAATTTCGTTCCCATGTTTGTGACATGTTTACCCTTTTTGGTCCTGGGAAGATACATTTGGTACCCCACTGAGGCGTTTTAATTGTAAAAATATCAAAACACTGGAAATTTAGTTTTACGTTTTGTAGATTTTTGTAATCATTTAAGTCGTAAAACATTAACTCAGCGTCTCTCAGACAGCAAATGAAGATGTTTAATGACTCCAAAATAGTAATATCAACCAGTCCTGTTTTTCCAGCAATGATAATTTGTAGTGATTTCAAATTCTTCATTTGAGATGCCATTTTCTTTGTTTTTGACGCGATAATGCCATTAGTTTGAGCAGATTCAATTTTCTGTGTTTCAAGATTTGGCAATTTCTTATGTAAAGGCCATATTCGAACTACACCGTTATCACTTCCAGAAATTATAAGTTTTTTGTTTGAATTTGCTACAAAACAATTTATACCCTAAAATGCATAATTCGATAATCGTTGTTGCGCTCATTGCTACAATATTTCATTACTTACGTGTTTCAATGAAATGCAATGTGATACTCTATTATAATCAATATTTATAATCACCAATGACTTCTTATCGTCTCTACTGCATGTTAAAACTGTTTTCCTGTCATCAAGAACTTGCAAATCCACAATTGGACTGGAATGAAATTTACCTAAACGTTTGCAATTTAGATAATCTCTGAATTCGAGTAACTCCTAAAATTTAAACAATTTTTAGAACCAATATATATAACCAAGCAATTGAATCCAAATTTTACACAATAAAAATACATAGACATTTTATCCTGATGTTTCCTTGGCAATAAATCATCTTTTGGTTTTAAAAATGTTAGAAGGATAATTTCCCCATTATCCATACCTAGTACCAATGACTTCTTCTTATCATTTGATTCTTGAGCGTCGGTATACCCTAAAACCTTTATAAAATCAATAAGAAAACTTAAATGAAATCAATTTTTATATAAATACTTGAATTATTTCTGGAAAACCAGAAATATGCCAGACTGCCACATGTTTCAAACCAGAAACATCGTAAATTGTCATACTTCTTGTCGAATTTACAACAACAAACATGTTCACATCAACCATGAAAAGAGCATCAGTTAACCACCTAAATCTCTTTCGGACTTCCTTTGCTGTACAGAATTGGTCACCTCTGCTCATCATTGCATAGTAGGAAGTTAAATAGTTGAAGTTTGCATCAATTAATGTTACTTGGCCGTATTTTGAAAGAACTGCGTAGGAAAAGTAAAGATCGGTTTCTAGTAGAACAATTTTTGCAATTGGATCACGCTGAAAGTTAATTAATCAATTATAGTACGAGTGTGACATTTTAAGCTACCTTCAATTCTTTTGGTTTGTGATATGTTATTTCACCAAGCTGAAATGGATTCTCACTTTTTGGTTGAAAAGCTTTGAGGATAAAGTCAAGAAAATTATCCCACGTTATTCTTTGTAACTCATGTATGTTTATTTGGTTAAATAAATCCAATATACGACTTGGATCATCTTCTATAATTAAAATATATTACTATATTAATTATTAATTTTACTTAGAATATACCATGAAAAGTTGTAACTATTTTAAGAAAAGTTTCTTTGTCAACTCCTTGATCGGCCATAAGTGTAGAACTGTTTACTGCTATACTTTTCTCTTCAGCTCTAAACAAATCTCTCAATTTTATAAATTTATCTTGTTCTGTTAACTTCCGTAATATTTCTTCCGAATTAGACAAATATTGTTGGGAATTATTAATAGTCTCCGTTTTCGAATTAGTGTTGTTCATCATTGCAACTAGTATACTTGAGGTGCTAATATTAGGTTGAGTTGAAAATCGATCTAACAATTCATAAAATGTACAGTTTGAATGAGTAGAGAAAGATTTGTTTGTATCGACGAAAATAGATATATGTGTAGCATGTATTAATTATTACACATAAAATTAGGAAGAGTAGAGTCATAATATATAAAAATCTTTTAACATTGTTTTAAAGTACAATTCAAATTCTATCTTCCCTACAATCAGCTTGATCATCCACAATTCTGCCATTCTCGCAGATGCACGTAGCCCCATAATAAGTAAGAGCACAAAGATGAATGCAATTATGATTGACACATGCATTGCGTCCAGGTGTTTGCCGTGTTTTCTGATCAATTACAAACATATCTGTAATCCTTCATCAGTAACGAAATACAATTTATCCACAAAAATACTCAGTCCTCTGATTGGTATAGAGATTTCTAGGATATTTACTAGATGTCCACCATCATAATCCAATCTATTAATTGTCGAGAGTCCAGCGATGTAGACATGTTTGTGCCGATAATCAATTGCAACATTCCTGATTGTATCATTAACGACGGCAATTGTTTTGTTAAACTGACCATCCATACCAATGCGGACCAAAGAGGAGGTTTCCCGATCATTTGAATTTAAAACTACAGTCGAGTAAAATACATATTTATTTAAAGGATCAACAGCAAGACTAGTTATAGCTGTCTTATAGTTTGTCTTTGATAGACAAGCACATTTCCGATTTGATATGTTGCAGAATTTGAGTCGACTTGCCTCGGCATATTCGCCTTCTTTTGATTCAACTTCTTTGGTAACAACATAGGCATTTTGTGCTATCCAATCTAATGAAATATGCTGGATATCACCAACGTCAGAAATGGATTTGCTGCTTTCATTATGAAGATTCAATAGAAACAAACTTGAGTTTCCTCTCACTGAATAAACCAACCATCTTGTTCGAATATCCAAATCCAATGCACTAAACTCCTCTTCTTTTACCGTATGTACAATTTCTAAGTTGCGCTTGGCTGGTAGATAATATCTAATTTCATTATGTACGGTAAAGTAAACAGACATCGGTTCGCCATCACTCTTGCAACTTACATTATCATGTCGCAAAGTAAATTCTTTGAACCAACTGCATGTAAAGGAACCTCTTCGTTCAGTGCAAATTTGACTGCATACCGGTGGATCATGAGCACACTCTAACAGGTCAACACAAGTTAAACCATCGCCACCGAGGCGATATCCTGTAGGACACGCGCAGACACATCCTGTCGGAGTATGCTTATAAGAAACACAAACACAAGGAAGTTCCTCGCAGGATGTCATGCATAGCGCACTTTCATCACTACCATCAGGACAGTTTGGTTTCTGATTACAGACTTGATTGTTATTTATGCAAGTACCATCATTGCAACGAAAGGCATTACCACAGTCCGTTATATTAGTGGTGTTATAACTTGAAGGGTGAATGTAGCAGACGGATTCGTCGGAATTATCTCCACAATCGTTTTTACCGTTGCATTTCAGTTTGCTATCAATACAAGCGTTATTATCGCACGTGAATTGGTATTGTTGACATGGTATTGCCTCTGAAATAATTATACTTTCTTCAGACAACAAGCCGAAAACCTTTTATAAAGTTTCAAGATCAGTTTAGTAATAATTTGAAATTAAGAATGAAGAGAGAAATGAATTACATACGGCAGTTATTTTCATCCGATAAATCACGACAATCGAAGTCATCATCACAATGCCATTGCAATGGAATGCATTCACCTGAAGAACATTGAAATTGATGTGCATTACAACTGGGTGCTGGTGTTGAGGAAGGATGGTAACAGGAAGGGCCATCGGTGCAATGGCAATTTTCTTCGTCACTACGATCTGTGCAATCACCACCTCCATCACATTGATATCCTCCTACTATACAATTGCCATCGCGACATTTGAATTAATCGTAATCGCATGCGGTTGCATCTGTGCCAGAATTAGGATATGATAAAACAAGAGTGTAATACGGGAAATTACTTACCGTGTAGTTGAACAAATAAAAAAATAAAGATGATAAAACTGATTGCATTGAGTGATTTTATGTCCGACATTCTGGAAGAGAGTTTGATTAGTATTGAAACAGGACGCGAGGCAACAAGTCAATGCCTGTGGTGTTGATGGTAACAAACACGTTTTACAACCAGATTATTTTATGGTCGATACAACTTCTCAGAACTAAACTGGATACGTTTTAAAACATAACAAAGCAAACGATATACAGATCACGTTCGATTGGCGTATTTATTCATACATATTTAGACCTGTCTACATTCCAATACAAGTGATTATTAGATTTATTTGATATGAGTACTAAAATTGATTCAAAATACTTAAACAGTATTAAAATATCAAATATTCATTCCAAGTTCCTCTCTGCAATCGTATTGTTCACCCATTGTTTTTCCATTCTTGCAAATGCATGTGGTCCCATTTTCAGTAGGCACACAAAGATGTCTGCAGTCATAATTTGCACACGCGTTGCGTCCAGGAGTTTGTCTAGTCGCCTGTGCGATTACAAACATTTCTGTAGTTTCCGCACTCAATCGGAAGCTAGTGCAACGACGAGAGTCCCCATACAATCGACACTTATTCATTGTTAGTCCTTCCGTAGTAAGGAAATACAACTGATCCTCAAAAATATCCAGGCCTTTGATTGGCATTGAAGATTCTACGATATTCAGTGGACCTATACCATTATAGTCAAATCTTACAATAGTTTTCATTTTAGCAATGTAGACATGTTTCTTGCGATAGTCAATTGCAATATTGGTGATGGTCTCATTTAAGGTAGCGATTGTAGTGTTGAAATGACCATCCAACCCAATACGAATTAAACTCACATCATTTTGGGAGGTAGGCTTAGTATTGGAAGAAGTAGCCCAGAATAAGAATTTGTTTAAGGGATCAATTTCTAATGCAGTTATTTGGTCTGTTGTCTCTACAATTTTTGCACAACGTCGAACTGGGACATTACACACCTGAATTTGGTTGATTGTCTTCTGATCTTCTAGATTCCCTTCTGCTTTGGGCTCTTCCGTAGGAGATAGTTCGTTAAGTTGGGATTTCAAAGATGTTTTATCGGTAACAACGTAGACATTTTGAGTTATCCAATCATAGGCGATGTGTTTTGCTTCCCCCACATTCGCCATTGACTTTTTAGTACCGTTGCTAGCAATTATTTGATGTAAACTTAAATTGCCTTTGCTGGAATAGTAGAGAACTCCGGAAGCAACATCTAATTCAAGTGCGCTCAGCTTTTGACCTATTTCCGCTCCTATAACTTTTAAATTCCGCCGTGCAGGAATATATTGTCTGATTTCATTGCGAACAGCAAAGTATATGGACATCTTGGGACCATTGCTTTTGCAGGTGATATTGTCAAAACGCATAGTAAATTCTCTAAAGCATTTGCATGAATAGGATCCAACTGCCTCAGAGCATAATTGACTGCAAGGTTGTGGATCCATGTTGCATTCCAACACATCAATGCAAGTTAAACCATCTCCTGCCAAACGATATCCTTGGGAACAAATGCATTGGCACCCACTGGGTGTCTTCAGGGCATTATGCTCACATTTGTCTGTACAACTAAGAGGACATGTACTGCCTTCATCACTACCATCAGGACAATCTCCAACACTATTACAAAGTTTGTCATAGGGTAGGCATGTTCCATCCTTGCATTGGAACGCATCTCCACAACCGGATAAATGGCTGATTTGACCTTGAGATGGATAAATTTGGCACACGGTTTCGTCGGAATTATCACCGCAATCGTTTTTTGCGTTGCATTTCAGTTGCGCGTCAATGCAAACGCCATTGTCACAGCTAAATTGATAATCGTCACATTGTTTTTCTAATTGTAAAGCATGAGGGTATGATTTAATGAGATAATTATTGTGATTTATACTAAATAACTTACTACAAGATGAATGCTCATCTGTAAAATCGCCGCAGTCATAATCGCCATCACATTCCCAAGCTTTCGGAATGCAATCACCAGACGCACAGCGAAATTCATTTGCTTTGCATGGTGGTTTTGGGTAAACATAGCATGAAGGACCCGTAAAACATTCGCAATTCTTTTCATCACTATTATCAGAACAACCGTAAGCGTCACCATAATAATTTCTAGTACTACCATCGCAGAGATATAGTTTGTTTAAACATCTACCATTGTCACATTGGAATTCATTTGACGAACAAGCTAAAACTTTTAAAAAACATTAATAAAAGGCTTGCACATTTTGATAAAAACTACATACCATTTGGAATAACCACCAATACCAAAAGGGGTAAAGCATTTTTAGACTTCATTTTCTGGGTAAGACTGCAAGATACACATTAAATCTTAAATGTAATCATAGCTGCAATGAAATGTTATCGCATTGACCTTTGCATTATAAACTGTATATCCAACAATATTAATCTTGTTATTGTCACAAAGTTGAATTGTGATTAGATACAGTTATATGTAAACGTGGGAATTACAAATAATCCACAATCCAAGATGGTAAATGCAGCAATGGTAAATTCTTGTTAAAATGGAACTTGATGTGCGATATCAATTCCAGATCGAACTCCCTATCTCAATTATTTCGTGAAAATCTCAATATTATTTTATGAATTTAGTTAATATATATTGTTTACCGAGTATCAGTAAATTGTAAAATATTTGAATCGAATAAAACTTTGCTTTGGTTATGCAAATAAAATTCTTTTGAAATTTGCTGGTAGCGCCTTCACTTGTAGTTATCGAAATTACGTAGTCACGTGGAAGAGGCTTTTTTTTCTCTTTGCCGTGTGCATAGTCTACCTGCCTCCGCTTTTTGCGTTTTTTCACGGGAGTTGTATTTGTAGCTTGGTGCTGTTTTGTATTTGTTTGCTACTATTACTATATCGTAACAATACAATATAATTAACAATAATTACAAAATAAATGACAAGTTGACAATAAATTTAATTCAATAAGCATTTGCCATTGCAGTTCGGTACATCAAGAACATCGCAATCGGCTATTCATTTCATAGCTTATGCTAAATTTTTGTAATTTAACTTTATTTCCAACCTCCAACAGTAAGTCAACTACATAATATACAGAATGTAACATTAACACAAATTAATTTATAGCGTTGTGCAACAATGAGTGAAACCAAGGACAAATTTTTGCCTACAGCAATAGAATTACCACTTAGTGAGAGAGTTCTTGAAGAGGCAGTTCCCAAAGCTAAGGACTGGGCATTAATGCATGGTGCAGCAATGAGAGATAAAATATACTTTTCTTCAAATTCCCTCAACTTTGCACCATTCATACTCACCCCATCAGCATTACCATGTTCTCAGTTTGAAAAAGCTGTTGAAATTCAACCACTGCTGAATAAACTGGTACATGCAGTTGCACACAATCGAGACTTTCTGGTGGACAGCCTAAAGGAGACAATCAAGAGTGATTCATTTACTAGGCAGTTGTTTGATATCTATAACATTGTTTATGAAGAAGGATTTACACAGGTAATTTCATCACAATAGTTTGTGTTTAATGTTCAGACAGGCGCGTACACTCCCCTGCTTCCAGCAGCAAAATTGTGATATGTTTCACATTCAACATCAGTTGTTTCCAGCCGCTCTCCTTCGGCCTGCTACGCAACGATATGATGTTGGAGGTAGTGGAGGCTGACAGTATCTTACTAGACAACCAGCAGTCTTCGTCCAGGCCAATTTGCTGCTGGAAACAGGTGGAACTCAATACCATCGCATCCGGGTTCGGATGGTTGGGAAAGGCGTCAATGGCTATTCAAAGGTGAATTTAATTCACAATTATCATTTATTAATTGATTGTTTGTGTAAGGGAAATAATTTATTTTAATCACAAGATAGTTACAGTGCCAAATAATAATGCCTATCAATGAAAGTAGTTACTGTAGTAGACCAGCATGTGGAATGCTGATAGATGCAAATCAAAATGCATGGTGTAAAGAAGTAGGTATGGGAATAATATAGTACAGATGTTACGAATACAGTTGGAGACGTTTTTTGTTACTTTGAAAGTTTTTTTTTTTTTTTTTAATTGCTGTGTAAGTTGTATACGTACCTACTCATTATTTTGCGGAAAATTATCATCGAATATGTTTTGCTTGTAAGGTATGTACGATTGTGTAAGTTTACAGTGTGCGTCTCTTGGAATTCTTCGATCAGACTACATGATCCACCTGGATTCTTGCATTAAGCAGGTGGAAGTCAACACGGTTGCGTCAAGTTTCGCCGGAATAGGCACACTCATGCGTCAATTACATAGGTAAACGTGTATCCTAGAATCGCGTCCGGTTCTTCATCCACCGGTATCTGCTAACAGCACGATTCATTTTCGGCATGCCATTATTTTTTGCACTTGTTTGTTCCGTTTATTATTTATAACTAACGATTTTTTTTGTCTAACACTGGCACTTGTCAATCAAGTGTATTATTGCTTTGTCGGATTTCTAATTTGCTTCTCGGAAGTATTCATTCTTGCTTGTGTTTCTGTATCATGAATTAGCTTTCTATGTTCGGTTTTGGGGTGATTATTAAATTTAATCACTTTCAGATTCGTCCTCACAGATTTGGGATACAAAGAAAAATTAGATAGCGTAAGTTTGCCTGGCTGATCGATTCTTAAAAAGTAACATATATTTTTTTAAAGTTACCTGAGAATAACGCACTGGAAGGAATATGCAACGGGATGCTGAAAGCTCATTGTTTATATGGCGTACCAGAAGCTGTTATCTTATTTCTCGTAGAGGATGTCACCTACAATATTTGTGATCAGCGTTTTCACGAATTTGAGATCGCTCGTTTGAATCCTGAGGTGAAAGTTAAAAGACGGACACTGACTCAAGTTGCTAAAACTGGTGAGCTTAATGATAATAAACAACTAATTGTGTAAGTAATACCTCTTAATATTTTACTATTTCATAAGTTGTATATTATTTTATATTTAATGATTGCAGTGACGGATTTGAAGTAGCACTTGTCTACTTTCGAGCTGGCTATGAACCAAACCATTACCATACCAAGTTAGAATGGGATGCAAGATTGATGATTGAAAGATCTTTAGCAATCAAATGTCCGTCAATCCAGTATCACTTAGCTGGCACGAAGAAAGTTCAACAGGAATTAGCAAGGCCTAATTGTTTAGAACAGTTCCTTAATGACTCCGTTGAGATTGAGAAGATTCAGTCAATTTTTACGGGTCTATACAGTCTTGATATGGATGAAGTTGGTGACGCTAATGCTAAGATGGCTATTGAAAACCCCGAGAAATACGTTCTGAAACCGCAACGTGAAGGAGGTGGAAACAATATATACGGCAAAGCTGTCGGAGAAGCACTAATGAAAATGAAGAATAATGAGCGATCTGGTTGGATCTTGATGGAGCGCATTAAGCCACCAATATCTCGTAGTTACATGATAAGGCCAGGAACTGCAGATGTTCCAGAATTGGTGGACTTGGTATCAGAATTGGGCGTTTTTGGTGTAATTATTGGGTGAGCAATTTTTCACATATAATAATTATGCGAGATCGATTAGTTTGTTTGTTTACAGTGATAGTGAAAACATTCTGGAAAATAAGCAGGTCGGACATATGCTTAGAACTAAAATAGCGACCGCGGATGAGGGTGGCGTGGCAGCAGGATTGGGTGCATTAGATAGCCCCTTTTTGTTTGATTAGTTACCAAATACACAATGGTAGTGGCAATATGAAATGGGATTACAAATATGACGAACTTATTTACACGTTTGCCGCACCGTTGTTGTGCATTTAGAGATGGGGAATAAATTTTATATCTATATTTATGATGTATATGAGCGACAAAAAGGATATTAAATATTTGAATTTCTAGCGCTACGTTGGTCTCAAGTTTTAACAACATTGGTCGATGGATAAGGGTCATGTTTAAATATTTGCTTCTATAAACTGCAGTTTTTTGCGCCCGCGATGTTCAGACCTTGGCGGTGCCATCATAAAGGCACTGTGGTCTATTATACTAAATTCATTTAACTGCCAATCTAATACAACAGTGCTTATATAAGTTAATATAAGTCAACATCATGCCACAAATACCATAAATTGTGGATGATAAAGCTGGTGTATTATATTAATATGTTGACTATTAGTGTTAAATTACGTTTACATTTTCTTATTATTGTTGAGGAAGACGGAAAAGACCAGAAATGCAAGAGAATGGGTAGATTTATTCAGGTTCACGAATTGTCACCTCCAACGTTGGTATCTGATTTCAATCGTCTTCTATTTCAATGCTTATCCATCGCTAATTATACAAACCCGTTCAAAGCAAAAACAAGTATACTTAAAACCAAATTTTAATCGACTCGTCACATTTATTTTCGTACATTATCTTTTATAATTCCAAGTTTATTCTCTTCAGTTTGCTTAATTCTGTTTTTGAATATATCTATAGGTGTAGTGTATTTTCGCAAGTTCCAATTAGGATTTTAAAGTCTACTGGGAGCGGACCCATTTCCCTCGTTAATTCCTCGAAATGCGGAACCAATTTTTATGTTTTACTTCATCAGCTTTTCGCGCTTATCTTGACACATCATACCAGCACACAACAGACATAAATCGCAGTCAATCGTAATCCTAAGAAAAGCTCATTGCATTTTTAATCGAGGTTGAGAATAAGAAAAGCTCGATCATAATCACAAAATACCAAACCCGAGGAAATACAAAGTTTAATATAACCTAAACATTGATCAGAACGTAATTAATTTTAAAAGCAAGTAACTTCAGCCTTCTCATTTTCATTTCGAGTGGCACGTTAAATCTAACCTCAAATTAAGTCACCAGAGTTACCGGCTAGGCACGCTGAAAAAATTGTAAACTGCATCCAAAATTATGTCGTTCACAAGAATACAGTTTCTCAATTTCAATAAAAACTATACTTTCAAATCTTACTGCAAGTATTCTACTAAAAATTATCTTCAGAATGACTTAAATCGTATCAGAAATATAGGAATAATGGCCCATATTGATGCAGGTAAAAAAATTAAGTATTTGTTTCTATGGCTAAAATACATATGATTGAAATTATTTATCCAGGAAAGACAACTACAACTGAAAGAATGTTGTACTTCTCAGGACTTATTAAGCAAATGGGTGAGGTGCATCATGGCAATACAGTTACAGACTATATGGAACAAGAAAGGAATAGAGGTATTACTATTAAGTCTGCAGCAGTAACATTTCCCTGGAAGAAGCATCATTTTAATTTAATTGATACCCCTGGACATATTGATTTTACCATGGAAGTTGAACAAGCTTTAAATGTTATGGATGGGGCAGTATTGGTTCTTGATGGATCTGCTGGTATGAAATAATTCAGAGTAATTTTCTAACTTTGGGAAATATTGTTTATTATTTAGGTGTTGAAGCACAAACATTAACAGTATGGAGACAAGCAAATAAATATAATATTCCAAGTATTGGCTTTGTTAACAAACTGGATAGGATAGATGGTGATTTTTCCTTGTGTTGTGATTCCATTAGTGACAAGTTGGAAATTCAAGCATTGCCACTTCAAATACCTTACAAGAAAAATGCAAAGTTAATTGGTAAGGAACATCATTTTATTTAAAGTGTTGTCAGATCTATATTGGTTTATGTCGAAGGTGTTGTAGATGTTTTAACACAAGAAAGACTAATATGGGGTGATGACAAAACAATCACGAAATCATCTATTACCACTAAAGATGGTAAACTTCTGGATGACGCAAAAACAGCTCGAAATAAGGTTATTGATATTGTCTCTGAACATGATGATACACTAGCAAATATAATTATTGAAAATGAAACAATTGAAAACATTGATAGCAATGATATTGCAATGGCGATAGGACGTGTTGTTGCATCACAGGTAAAACATATTCTATTATAGTTCTAAAAATGCAATCAAAATATTTGTATTTAAGAAATTGATTCCAGTGTTATGTGGAAGTGCGTACAAGAACATTGGCATTCAACCGTTGATGGATTCAATCATTCTCTATCTTCCTTCGCCTGGAAACAAATCGAAAAAGTTTTATGCGTTCAATGAAAGTCTTGCAGCAAGGGCCTTCAAAGTGTTACATGATAAACAGAAAGGGCCATTAGTTTTTCTTCGAATATACAACGGTAGTTTGAGCAAAGCCCAGAAATTATTTAACATGGATAAGAATTTGCCTGAGCAAACAAACAAATTGTTAATGGCACATGCTAATGATTATGATGAGATAGAAACAATTGGATGCGGAAACATTGCAGTTGTTACGGGGTTAAAGGTAAAACAATGTTTAAAACGTTTGGTAGAAATATTATATATTTTTCAATGTATAGCAAACAGTGGCTGGAGATTTTATCACAAACTCAGCAACCAGTGCCCAACAAGTAAGGAATAAAACTGGTGTTGAAGATTTACTAAACTCTTCCAGAGTTTCAATACCTGACGCGGTATTTATCTGTTCAATTGAACCACCAAGTTTAGCGTTTCAAACACCGTTGGATCAAGCCTTACTTGAATTGCAACGTGAAGATCCAAGTTTGCGAGTGACGCATGTTCAAGAGACTGGACAAACTGTAGTTGCTGGTATAGTATTCGTTATTATTATAAATATAAAAGATTATTCTTCGAAGGTGTTTTAAATTGTGTTATTAGGTATGGGAGAATTACACCTTGAAATAATCAAAGACCGTATTCTCAAAGAATATAAAATCGATGCAGATTTGGGTCCACTACAAATATCCTATCGCGAAGCAGCTTTAACTAAATCACGCGAAGATCATAGACACGAAACAAAAATTGGCAATACTAAACAAACTGTTTCCATAAGTATGACTTTAGAACCCACTGAATACAATATTAAAGACATTCTGACATTTGATAAATCACCAGAAGCAGCTAGCAATTTGTCTAATATGCGACCAAAATATTTGAATGCGATTAAACAAGGAATTGAAATTGGTCTAGCACATGGATCCAAAGTTGGGGCTCCTATTATAGGTGTTCACTTAATTCTGCATCACCTGGAGATTGGGCGAGGAACAACAGAATCAATTATTGCTGCAGCGACTACTCAGTGTATTAGAAAGTTATTAGATAAATCTGGGACATTCATTCTAGAACCAATAATGCATGTTGAAATTATTGTACCAGAAGAGTATTTGTCAGCTGTGATGGCAGATTTAAATAGAAAACGAGCCACTATTCAAGAAGTAACAATTAAGGGTAAAAATAAAATGGTGGTGGCTGAGGCACCACTAGCAGAATTAGTAGGCTATTCCACAACAATTAGGACAATCTCATCAGGCACAGGAGTTTTTAGTATGGAATTTGTTGAATATAAGGATGTAGGAATTCACGAAGATGATGTGATAGCGAGTGTTCGTGGGTTTTAAATTATTTTGTTAAATTTGTTGTAGAGAAACTTAACACAAATAAAATATATATATATATATATAAAAGAAAGTTACGTACACGGGCGTGAGTGCGTTTTTGAATATGGCCGTTACGTTTTAACCTATAAACTGTCATTCAAATGCTCGAAAAGCAAAAATTTAATAATGACTGATGTGTGATCGTGAATTAAATTTTATAGTGTATGTATAAATGGTAACATAGAAGCAACAGGATAAACCAATCACTGCGTTCATAAATGAATTGCCATATTTAACGATAAAAATCCATTATCATGGAGGCAAGAAATTCATTTGTGGATGATGAGGTTCTTAATAGAAAGCCAAGAAACATTAATGTTGAAATGAATGATTTGATATTGACTCCACACACATGTGCTTGTTTGATAATTGAAATTTTGAAGGTGTTACTTTATGAAAAGGCACAGCTTCCTTATCCCTATGCATGGCTCAAGAGTACATTAGGCAAGCGAAAACCAGACTCAGATATATATACACACAATGTGTCAATAATAGTTCAAAAATATTTTAATTTGGCTTCAAATGCATACAAGTGTGTGGAAGAAATAGATAAAAATCTTAAGAAAATGTTAATAAGCAGCGGACGGAGAGTCCAAGAAGTTGTGATTTTGTTTGGATCTACACCATACACTCCTAAAGAAGTGTTCACAATCAAGTTTCCAGAACTAGCCGAGGGACATAATGAACTCAATCATTCTAATACATTGCACAAAAAGATGCAGAAGGTTTTAAAGTAAAATTAAATAAGTAAGTTATATATTTAAAAGCATTAATATGTATTTGTTTATTTCAATTGCAGAACTGTATGTCTCTCAGAAGAATGGCTCATGGCAATGCAGCATCAAATTCAGCCAACAAATACTTTCATTATGGTGAAGAAGATTGGCGTGTTACGCCATGAAGATGATTACTTTGATCATTATAAAAATTTTGTTGTCCCAGCGCACATAGGCAATACGACGATAAACCTCAACTATGACAAGAAATTTGATACCTGCTGTGCGAATTTAAAAGTATATGGTGACACTCGCAAAACTTTTAAATTACCGAGTGCAATTCAGTCCATTGAATCACGAAATATAGAGTGGTCCCAAGCGAAAGGTGTTATTAAAGGCTTTCAAGACTTTTTTATTGAGAAAGTATCCGTTTCGGAAATGTGGTAGATGAAAGAATTTTATCGTGGACACTTTTAATCATTAAAACAAATTTTATACAAGTTAATGCTTCTTGGATACAATAATTTAATCTGCGTCCTGCTGCATCTTCATTTATAGTGCTGGCTCTTGGATTCGCAAACAGATTTTGCATTGATATGGATACTACATAGACTACACAATTAATATAAGAAACACTTGCATTTAGGCACCTTGAATACCTATTTGACCCACGTAGCTAGTCAAACCAATTTGCCCATTTTGCGCGTTACATCTAAACCATGGGTTATACTGACTTAACCCAGAACATGTGCTTGTTTGCCCACTATTAGTCCATTGATCCGTTGAGGTTTGTCCTACCGGTGGTGAACATCTTATGGTTTGCTCTTGAAGACCATTAAACAAGCAGGGCATTTGATATGGAGCTCTTGGTATTACAGGGTATGGTTGAGGAACGGGGATTTGTTTTTCAACTGCGTATAATTGTGGAACTTTTTGCATAACCGGATAGGGCTGAGGTACAGGTACTTGGCTTTCTACGAGGTACGGTTGAGGAACATTTTTTTGATATACCGGGTAAGGTTCTGGAACGCGAACGCGTTGATAAGCTACATAGGGTTGTTTTACTAGATATGAATGAGGAACATATATAGGTTTTGTTATATAAATGGTGTTGTGTGATTTTCCGTTTGGTAGTAAAAGACAAGCCGATCCACAGAACGTCTTAATTGTTGTGCAATTTGTTTGTTTGGCGTCTAAACACGACGAGGGATCTATGATCTGACAGCAATTTTTTTCCTCACCGATAGGGTGAGGGTTCAGTTCAGTTTGTTTGGGGACTCCACCAATTGACACATTAATAGTAACATGAGGTGCACCCGAAGGGATGACGGTAATGTTAGTATGGTGATTAAAGTTGTACTCCACGGGCATGTGTATTGTGTTATTGTTGCTAACGCCTGAAGTAATGTCAAAAGTTGTGTTCATTTGATTTTGCTCGTTGTTGTGAGTAGGTTTATCACTGTCCACATTCGTTTGTTTCTCGGAATGTCCTGTTGTAACGGTTGTAAGTGGTGGAGCAGCAGTTGGCCTTGGTCGACAACGATTTCTGCACTTATTGCATCCTTGCGTACAGATTCTATGGTATGAGTAGCATTCGCAACTATTGGTACAACTTTGGCAATCCCTGCAACTATTACCGCAGTCAATTTCATTTAGGACTTCTACTTCTGACTGTGCTATGTTGCACAGGGCAAGCAAAATGCTTGCTGTTACGATTACCGTGATTGCTTTCATTTTCTACTAATTTTTTACAATTTATTAGCGGTATTTATGGAAATTTTTATCAATGGCCTTTGATCTTAAAAGAACACGCATTTATTTCGCAAGATTTTGAACTTACAAATGTAAATAGTGGGAAAGTTTTTATATATCGATTTGCCTTGCTATCTGGTCATTACTCCCATTTAACATTGCAAACAATATTTCATTATAAGTAGTATAGTAGACAAAATTTATTTTATTATGCTTTAATATTACTTTGTTGAGTTTATGGTCGGGTGTTTAGTGTTTAGCCATTTAGTTTTGAATTGACAAATTGTCATTGCATTACTGGTAATGTGGATATTTGAAGTCCTCCGTGTTGGGAGCAGCCTGAACTACTTTGACTGCCTTATAGTATTGGTATTCTTGTTTGTTCATACGTGAGGCCGAAAGACCTAAAATTTTGAATTAAGTAACCGCTTAAATATGCATCGGAAGCTCTTCTATTTTGAATTAAACCGGATTTACATTCATTATACAAACATTCCATCTTGTTCTGAGTAACTTTTTGATATTTGACCTATTGTTTGTTAATAACCAAACTATAACGGTGGTCTTGTTCTGAATTGTGGTTCTTGACGTTGCGCTAGAAGATTTGCCGGCCGGTAACGTATAGATTGCACCAGTAACACACACCATTATTTTGAATTGGAAATGTACCGACTGACCGATTAACGAATTCTGTTACTGGAAGTTGTAGCATAAAATTTTCCGCAAGTCCTGCGTTTCGAATGGAGAATGCTGTGCCATGAATTGGATGATTGTGAATGATTGGTTTTGCAGAATCTCCAGAATGCGGTAGATTTTCCGAGAATTTGTTATTTTATTTCGAGTTGCTAGACAACAAACCACCTTCGCTTGTTAGGGGTTGTTGTTTAAGGACTTGCACTTTCCAATGGCTACACCTGTTGCCGTTTTGTTGAGGAACTAGTGTTAGAAAAAAATATTTCAGGAGTATTAACAATTACTTCCAATTGCCCCGCTCCGTAACTCAGTCGGTAAGGTGTCTGTTAGCAGTAGTGATAGCAAATGAGGATACGTGTAGAAATCCTGATGGGGGCACAACCAATATAATATATACTCCCACAGAATTCAGTCCTAATTACTACTAACAACCCTGATAGTTGGTGGACGCGCCAAAACACATGGCACCTAAAGCAAAAAGAAATAATGCAATATGTTTCATTTCTGCAGTTATTTGATTCCAATGGGTTATTGAATAAAAAAAAATTATCCTGAATTCTGCGCATCGAAATGAACCTATGGCGTTGGTTTAAATTGCAAACTTTGTTATTTTATTGATAAAGGAAAAAGGTCACAATAATCGTTCATAAATTGAAAATTCTTCAAATACGACAAAATTGAAAACAGGCCATGGACCATGATACATTAATTGATTAGGTTTTATTATTAGGCTAAATTTTTATTTATCTATATCTGAAATATTTTGCTTATAGAAGCGGCAATGAACTTTTTTAACATTATAAGATAATAGGATAAAGGGTAATGTTTATAGTACAACATTATATTAATTAAGTAATAACCAATGGTATTGATTCAATTTCTAAAAATATATTTTAACTCATTCTTACTCACATTAAACAAATTCGTATAATACATAAAATCAGTATCTAATACAAATACAAAAATAAAATCTGAGGCCTTTTACTCCATCTTAAGAGGATGATACTCTTCTATTTTAATGTCCAACTCGTGCTCATGCAACTCCCCTTTGCCCTCTTTGTACGATTGCCTTTTTCGTTTATATACCGCACTTGGTAAATTATTGTCATCCACAAAGGAAATGTTTGATGATCCCTGATTAAACCAAGGCCCAATGGATTGCATCTGCCAGGAATTCATATCACCACCAATTTCTGGAATTTGTGGATAACATCCACCTGGTCCACAAATTGGCGGATACATCTGATAAGATGGCTGGTACACTGGTCCTGGTCGATATAGTGGACCCACATTTATGCCGTTTTGATAACAAGAGTTAGGACAGGTGCTGGGCGCGGATCCACCGTGGACTAAGTGCGTGTAGCATCCTCCACATGTTGGCTTTGCAACCATACAATTTACATATGGCCATTGAGACGTTGAAAAACAACGTGGTTGTGGTTGTGGAATATAGGCGACTTGTTCGTGGCAGGATGCTTGTTGTCCTCCATTAACATCTTGGTCACAGACGCGATGTGGCTCCGCATGCATCACGGTTGAAGTGCAAATTTCGCCACAAATTTTAGTTTTTGTATGGAAACAATGTTGATATGGTGGCTCTGCTATTGGTGTGCACTGTCTAGGTGAAATGATGTTGCAGCATGGTCCTTGAGATGTGTCCGGGAACTGGGGATATAGCGGAAAATTGGGAAGCTGCGGATTCGGTAGAAATTGAGGGTCATTAGGTTGTATAGGATTTTGAGGAGGTTGCAATGGATTTTGGGGAAGTTGTATTGGAAACTGAGACTGTTGGGGAATCTGTGGAACTGGATTTGGTTGTTGGGGGACTTGAATTGGATATTGTGGAGGTTGAAGTGGTTGCAGAGGATTCGGTGGATATGGCACCTGGTTAATGTCTGTAGGTGGTTGTTGATGCTGCATATTAACATTAATATCTCCTGGTTTTGGGGATTCCAATGTGATATTATTTAGATTAGTATTATTCAAGCGAATGGGCATATCAACAATATTCGTGTTGTTTACAACCGTCTTTAAATTGATGACAGTGGTAATGTTGTGCTTTACTTGATTGTTAGATTTGGCTTCGTTTGTAGCTGATAGAGCGTTGCTTGATGAACTACCATTACCTTTAATATTAATTGTCTCAATAGTTTTATAGCATCTAGAACGGCACCCTCGACGGCAGCTTGAAGTGCGACATGTAGATTGACACGTGGCATGGCAGCATGAACGAGTGGAACATGGTGGAGCGTATTCTTGGCAGCATGATTCGCAATTACTCTCACAATTATTGTAACTACAATAATTGCAATCGCATTGTCCGCAGTTTTCATTGCCGCAATCATCTTCGTCTTCGCAGTCATTGATGCAATCAATATAGCGCTTGGATCGTTTCCGAATGCAATCAACGTATAACGAGTATTCTGAAGAACTGCATTCTTTATCTAGTTCATTTGTAGTTGATGCTGCATGTGTCTTATCAAAGTAACAGCGATCGGATTTGGCCACTGATAATTCTACTAAAAAGCAGACTATCAGCAGCGCTAGTAAAAACTGCAACTAAAGAAGAATTTAAGAACATTTTATCTACATGATATGCAAAAATAATCCAGAGAAAAGATCAGTTTTCTTTTGACTTACCTTTGATAATACGATAGGCATTATGCGATTGCAAAGACGAACCGACGATTAATAACACTTCACTATCGAATTGTGCATACTTTAAGCACGCAAAGGCGTTTGCTGTAGTGCTAGCTGAAGTACATGTTGTTCATCTATAAATATTATAATAGATAACAGGAAGAATGAGCACACAAAACTATTGAAAATTTTTACAAATTGTGTGGCAATCTCATATTTACCTGACCCACTTTCCATCAACAAGATAATCTTACGCGGATAGATTTTGCTAGGAAATTGGAAACATTCAGAGATTACGGTTACTCATAAAACATTATTATCCAACAATATATAAATTGTAGACAAATATTGCGTTTATATTGAATTAGCCGATATTTTTCATTGATCTAAAGTTAAAATTGTGCTATTCAGAACTGGCTCTTAATTTCCTTGAATGACAATTTAATTTTTATTCTATTTTAAACCCTTTAAATTGAAAAACTGACCTCGTTTAAGGTGTAAACTGATTCTACCTATTCGACTAAAGCGCCCATTCTTATCTTAGGTCGTTGAACACCCTCTATTTATATTTGCATTCAATTTTTTTCGCTTCATAAACGTTGAATCTTGCTTTCATTTTCTTGTTTAATTTACCATAGATGAAAGCAGTTGTAACTTATTCACGTAGGCCCATACAACATAAGATTTTCATTCATTCTAGAAATTTTCTGTGCTTATGGGTTGTGGGTTATCAAATAAGGTCATCATTTCAGTATTTTGATAACCGATATAATTCGGCTTTTTAAATTGGTATTATGTAAGGGCGAATCTATATAACATGAGATAGTAAATATGAGAACAATTTCATTCATTTATAACTCAAGTCTAGAGTATTATACAAAACATATGTTTACTGTTTGCAGATACTTTAGGTTTTTTAAAACAAATGTGTGCTATGAGCACAGAGAAACTGTTTAAAATAGGATTTACATTTCATTAAATTAAACAACCACATATTTCCTAATTATTTGTGGCTATTAGTAATTTACATAAAACTTTTAGCAATTATTTATATTATGTTTCATTGGTTGCATACGTTGGAAACATATGTTTATTTCCTGGACTCGCCTACATTGCATACAATAAATTACAGAAGAATTCAATTACTTAAAATTTGACTGAACACAAAAATAATTGCGCGTCCGTTTTTATCAGTATCTATAAAAGCTTTTAACTAAGAATGTCTGGCCAACTCAGAGATATGAGAGACTCGCGGGATCCCAGAGATGCCAACCAAAAACAAATACAACAAGATTGGGCAAATAGGGAGTATATTGAAGTGATAACAGTAAGCATTAAGAAAATCACGGATTTCTTGAACTCATTTGGTATGTTACTAATGTTTAACAATTTTAATTGGATATATAACAATTTTTTAGTCTCATGTAATAACCTATTCATTTTAGATTTATCCTGTCGATCAAAACTTGCTGTACTGAATGAAAAATTAACTACTTTAGAGAGAAAGATTGATTATCTTGAAGCATGTGTGAGTATCACATTACATGGGATTAATATTGTATATCAGTTACATTTTCTATTTTAGGTCACTAAGGGAGAAACACTAACATAAATATTATTTATAGCATTTCTGAAGCATTGATATTTATGGGAATCTAGTTTAATTAAGAGAAAATAATTCTTTATTTACTTTAGTATTTAAGATATTGTGACATGTATTTATTATTAAAACAAATATTTAGTTATACCTATAATTGCAGCAAGTAATTTTGTAACTTTATAATGCATTAAAGTTGATAGTTTATGGAAATATATTTGGGAATG
Source organism: Diploeciton nevermanni (assembly GCA_027575565.1). NCBI lineage: Eukaryota > Metazoa > Arthropoda > Insecta > Coleoptera > Staphylinidae > Diploeciton > Diploeciton nevermanni. The sequence continues at coordinate 9,080,396 of JAODIE010000007.1, forward strand.
GCTTTCTGGATAAAATGTTGCTACAAAAGCCTGTACATATAGTGCATAACTTGATTTTGTTTCAAAAATATTTTGACGCATCAATTGCTTGGCATTGTTCAAATCGCTCGAATTTGTTTTGGTCCGAGGTTAGGTTGATTTAGTCTCTCTCATTCATACAGTGCAGCTCGTTTTCATCGAATTTAATATTATTTATAATCAGTACAACCAAATATTTTAACTTTACATAAAATTTTCATTAAACACTAATCTACAATGGATCCTGCACTTTTAAGAGAACGGGAACTCTTTAAAAAACGTGCGATTGCAACACCAAGGTACTAATATTTAAAAATAGTATAAACAGCACACAAAACATTAACAATATTTTCTATAGCGTTGAAAAGAAATCTCAAAAAGAGTCCAAACTAGAACCACCTCCAAAAGATGATAAGAAGAAGCCTCCAAGACCTGCAGCGGCAGCACCCAAAATTGACATCAATACGTTAGCAAACAGATAAACTTCACTCTTAATTTACTAATCTATATTACTTCAGATATAAAACTTCTACTGGGAGTTCTCAGTACCGTTGTGGAGTGCTGATGAAAATTGTTAAGTACATGAGACAAAGGCATCAAGATGGAGATATGCATCCACTTAGCATTGAGGATATTTTGGATGAGACAAATCAACTTGATGTTGGAGCAAAAGTCAAACAAGTTAGCTATTGTAGTTAATAATTTGTCTTTTTTAAAGGATTTATTTTTTCTTTTGGTTTTAGTGGTTGCACACAGAAGCACTGCAAGATAATCCAAAAATTGAAGTTACCCCTGATGGTAAATATCTATTCAAAGCAATGTTCAGGCTGAAAGATAGGAAGAGCCTCCTTAAACTTCTCAAGCAACAAGATTTAAAAGGATTAGGTGGCATTTTATTAGATGATGTTCAGGAATCTTTACCACATTGTGAAAAGGCTTTAAGGGTAATCTTGAAAGTTGTAATTTACTCATACAAGGTATATTGAAACTTTGTATACATTTTGATAGATTTTACAAAATCAAAACGAAATTATCTTTATAACACGTCCAATTGACAAGAAAAAGGTATTATTCTACAATGATCGTACAGCTAGTCTTCCCATCGATGACGAATTCCAAAAGTTATGGCGGTCCGTAGCTGTAGATGCAATGGACGATGCAAAAATTGATGAATATCTTGAGAAACAGGGTATTCGTTCCATGCAAGACCACGGTCTCAAAAAGCCACTTGCACCCAAACGCAAGCGTGTAGGACAGCGGAAGAAGGTATTCAAGAAGCCTCGTGACAACGAGCATCTTGCTGACGTACTTGAGACATACGAGGATAATACGCTCACGCAGAAGAATACTATCTAGTTTATTTTTGTTGAATGGGCAAGTTATAACTGATTACTAATTAAGGTGATACTGTTTTTTGATTTGATTTGATTTAATTACAGACACTAGAAAATTCTTTTCTTTTGACTAGTAATACTTAAGTACTACATCTAATTATGCAAAAGAATCTTTTAGTGAATTGTCGATATTTTCTGGTGAACGAAAGTGCAGAAACTTATTGATCCAGCGCAAAACTGAAGTAGGCCAACCAGTCGGAAACAATTTTCATAAGATGGATCTGCAAAAAAAATCATTAATTTCATATTAAGCACTAAGAATTATTTGAAAACGTACTAATAACGAAAAATATAATGAAGCAAATAGCGCATAGAATTCGGGATGCTGCATATTCCATTCTAGTCTTTCCGTGATTAATTATTATCGACTTAGTGAGGAATTGCAAAGCACATGTTGATGTAGTGATTAACACTCCCCCGATCACAGTCAATATTTCTTTTTTCCCATCAGAAATAACTTGAAAATAGAACCAAAATTAATTATTTGTACTGGAATATTTTTAAATACTTACAAAAGTTTCCAATAGCACTCAACCACAACAACAAAGCAATTGGAAATGCGCGATTTACTTTTGAAAATTTCCAACACCCAATAAAACACGCTTCGAGCAAGGATGCCAAAAAGATATTAGTAATAAGATGGCTCACACTCTCCTTGTGCAGAAATTGAAGACTATAATACACATGTGAAGGAAACAACGTGAAGAGTATGAAGATCCCCGTAGTAATTGAGATTTGTAGAACAAAGTTTTGATAGAAACTCATAGTGCGCAAATACGAATGTGAAATGCCACTTTTGGGCACTGGTAAGAAAATATTCGTCATATCATCACCTCCATTTTGCGTGTCCGTATTTGGTTCGAAGGAGTAAGTAACATTATTGTTAATTTGTCCTTCTGTGAAGAGTTCTCTGGGAACTGGTAGGGCGTTATGATCGGTATCGAACTCTTCTTCATCTTCGAAAGGAATTGATGTCTCATTTTGGGTGGTTTGTTGCTTAGAGTTAGTTATGTTTTCGTCAAATGTTTCCCATTGACTGCGCCGTAATATTTTTGAATGGTTCGTTGAAGTAGCAGTAGGTTCATCTACCTCAATTACTGGTGGTAGTGACGTGTGTGGTGATTGTAACTCTGTGACTTTGTTCTTGGAGAAAATATCTTCCTCATCATCTTCTTCAGTTTGACCCGGCTTTAAAAAGTTTGGATAAAACACATTGTTTTTATAGAAATACAAAATTTGTTATCGCTCACTCTAATAATTCGATAAACTTGTTGTCTTTTTAAGTAGTTTGGTTTTTTGAACACCAGCACTACCATGCCACTTGTAAGTACAATTAAGTGATACCAAATAATAGAATGTCCAATGCCGTAAAGGTTTAAGTAGCGACCCATTACCAAGGACGTGTATATTACACCGGTATAATCAGCTATCCGGAGCACTGCCTCCACTGCAGATAATTTTAATCGGAAATACTGCGCAATAGATGTTTCTATCTGAATAAAAACTAAATTTGTCCCGAAGCCTGAAAACAGATTAATTCTATAAGACATGCTTGAATTGCAAGAGAGGTAGTTTGGAAATGGGACGGTGGATACCTGCAAATATTCCACTTGAGACGCATAATGTTGTACGTGCAAAACCATCGACTATAGAGAGCCATAACATTAAAATACTGGCGCATACCAAGCATATTCCCACAAGAGCCACAAAACGTGGCCATTTACTTGTTCTAATTATAAGATGGCAAATTGGATCTGAAAATTAATATTCGCAATAACCTTCCTTCCAACTCAAGAGAAATACAATTGTAATTAAACATAATTGAGAATATTTCTACATGAAAATGTTATAGTAACAGACAGAGTTTGAAATGGTCACATTCGAAATCCAATTGGACTTCGAAGGATACCAGTTTGAACAACTCGCCATTGTATTAAGATGAATACAATTATAATTGTCATGAGATAACAATTATAAACAATGAATGTTTTCTAAACTTCTATATTAAATTGTTTCACTTATTGAATAAGTACCTGATAATAACTGCACAGTTACATACAACAAAGGAGTGCTAACAATGGGATTACTCCATAAATAATACACTCCTGTAGTCGATATCCCCGTCTCCAGCGTTGTAAACATCAACAATAATCCGTAGGCAATAGGTAAACCAACTAAAATATTCTAAAGAAAAAGTACCACAGACTTATGATTTTTCTTCCCAGAATTAATCTTTTTTATTCAAACGCTCCACCATTAGTTACGTCAGTGCAGTTTGTACATCGATTTACCTTTACGTAGAATGATGCAATGAGAATGAGCCATCCGTAACCACCTTCGGGGACAACAGGTCCCGCCTCAGGTTGCGAAGCTAGTACATTGTCTATTTGCAATTGTGCTTGAGTAGGAAGTCGCGGCACCGGTTGGCGAGGAATTACGTCTTCGGATTGCATCCCAGCAACTATCACCGACGGTTTCGAATGGTGGCATAGCCTATCGTTTCCTTCTGTCCCCAGGTGAATAAGTGACGTTATCTAATCTCTGCGACCAACGCATATCTCAGTCGTTGTTTATACATTAAAATACTTTTTCTTGTGACAAGTGCATTTTTCAAATACTATTATTTGCCATTAAGTAAAATGATGAGACAGGAACTTCTTTCCCTTTAAAAATTTCTAAAACCAATGGCAAACTAAAGCCTGCAGCATGCCAGAGATTTAAAGTAATGGATTATTTTTTCTCAGGTGAAAGTACGATTATATTCGACATTTCGAAAATTTTATGCCAATTGAAAAAATTTCAAGACATTCCAGAACTGTGAATCTTCAAAAGACACCAATTGCAATTATCCATTTTAAAATTGCAAAGTGAAATAATAGAGAAAACCACAATTCACGTGTTTTTTTTTAAACAGCATTCTTTATATTTGAATTATACATTATACAATTCGTAATGTAGATGCAAAATAAAAACATGTTCTTCTTTGTTGATTACTTTGTATGCAAATCCGACAAAAATTAGTTACGCATTGAGTCACCCAACAGCGCCCGGTGATGATATTGTAAACCAAGATTACCCATAAGTTTATGCCAACGTGTTAGCGATATCAGCTTGATTCAACACTATCCACGCATAATTCAAATCGATACAAAAATATTTATTTAGTTAAAAGTTGCTAATTGTTGTCAGATGCTACATAAAATCATCAAAATCGTCGTAATCGTCCACGGCGTAAGCTGAGTATTGCTGAAACAAATGAACCATCAGTGCAAACATGAAATTTTGTAGTTTCCTACCTTTACTTACATTACTATCTTCAACTTTCAATTTCACCTTGCCTTTTCCTTTATTCTTTTTCGCTTTATCGCCCTTTTCCACCTTCTGTTTCTCCAAATATAAATTATCTACTGTGTTCTTGATTTTTTTAATATCCAGTGAACTTACTAAAATCACATGATGGTCATTTTAGAATATCAATGAAATTTGTAAGATAAACATACGAGTGGCACATATATTCCGAACTAAATTTTCCACGAAGCTTGGAAATTCGGGGCTTTTCGTAAGAGGTTGAATTTTCTTGACTAACGCATTCGCAAAATCGTCAAATTCCTCAGAGGTGGTGGGACACTCGAGAATTTCAGCATCACCAAAAGTTGTTTCCAATGCTAATTTAAGATCTGACTCTTTCTGCATCCGAAGTTTTTCTTCTGATGTTATATCATCCTCATTATCAACAGTGCCTCTCCTCCTTTCAACTTCTTCTTGCTTTAGTTTCTAAAAATAATTATGATTTACAATTCTGTGAGTTAAATTATATTTAATGCAGTTAAATCTAGGCCAATATATCTGATAAAAAGAACTTACCTGCTTTTCAGCTATCCTTTCAACAAGAGGTTTTTTCTTTGCTTTTTGAACTGCTTTATCTACAGTCTCTTCCTTCACCTTCTCTTCATCTTCATCCTCCCAGGATTCCTAAAATTAGAAACAGCAATATAAGATCAGCTTATTATATGCGTGACGTTGAGATAATTGGAATCCTTAAGATTGTGACACATTAATCATATCTCGGTCAATTAGGGATGGAATGAGGCGGCAATTGCTATGCATATTGTAGGTGTAGTAAATGTTGCCCGCGTGTTACCTTAATATCGTCATCCTCGTCCTCGCCCTCCCATTTATTTCTTGCTGGCGGTAGCACTTTTACCTCGGGTTCGAAGTTATCATCGTCTAAAAACAAACGGCACTTGGTTAACGTAAGTACTATGTATTTTGTGTGATACGCACCCCACGATTCCATATTGACTAAAGTTGGATGTGAATGAATCTTCCGCGACCCCAATCTTATCCGTTCCACGCGCTTCACGTGTGCACATGAACCTCACTCGCCCACCACCACAACTCCAATGAAATTATCGTGAATTCCGCGAGTACCTATTAATCGAATAGGTGGCGTACGCGAATTTCATGAAATGTATAAGAAATAAATGTTAAATGTTTCTTTTGCAATATCATAATTAGCAATACAAGGGAATTCAAATAAGAATTGTCATTTGTATTTAGTAAAAAAGATAACCATAGCAATTATGAGAAAAACAAAATCTATTTCAGTGCATGTACACAGCATATTACAAGCCCCAACGAATCATGAAGTGAAGTTAGAATCAGTACATGATATTAACAATTAACGACGTTTCTTAGATTATGTGCTTTAATTGAATGTATTCATACTTATACTTTGTAGCAAACCTATCATGAACAACAAGTATCCATGAATAAATAAGAGTATCCAATGAGAACAACATTACATCAACTAAAAATTTTGAATCAAAATACGACTTACCTAAACCTAAAATGATAAACAATATCATTTTAATTTTAAGAGTTTTATTCATATTTAATTGTGGCCAACTAATTACGTGAAATGTTCAAATATTGTGAAATATATTTACACCAATTTTCCCAAAGTTTGGCAACTGTGTGCAAGACTATGCAACTGTCAAACACTACAAAAGTCCATAAACGCCGTAGAACGTTTACCAATTCCCGTTCGGCGTTATACCGGCAATAATATATTTAGCAATAAACAATGCTCCTGTAAAAGTGCACTGGAAAGCCTTCACCATTTCACCGCTGGAAGATAACACAATGGCTGCGGGCGGCACAAAGGTCGTACAAGTGACCAACATCGCCCCGCAAGCAACCAAGGACCAGATGCAGACGCTCTTTGGCTTCCTTGGTAAGATCGATGATATCCGTCTGTATCCTACGGTTCGCGACGTCTCTTGTCCAGTACAATCGCGAATATGTTATATCAAATTTATGGACTCCAACACAGTCGGTATCGCTCAGCATATGACAAATACCGTCTTCATAGATCGAGCGCTTATAGTGATCCCAGTACAAAACGGTGATATCCCTGATGAATACTATGCTCTTGAAATGACTAGAAACGGCACGATTGTTCCTGGTTTGTGTCCGACTGAGCCAAAGTTGCCCCCTAATGTTGTAAATACAATTAGTGGCACTGGTTTAGAGCAGGTTATTCTCACATCAGATCCTCAGCTAGATACACATGGACTTCCACCATATCCACCTTTGCCAGTAAACTATGACAGTGCAAAGATTGAAGAGGTAAGAAGGACCATTCTTCTTGGAAATCTTGACATGACTACACCAGTTGCAGAAATTGCTGAGTTTTTTGCCCCAGCAGGGGAGGTTAAATATGTACGTACATGCAGAAGAGCTTCTGATGCTTCAGAATATTTTCTGGTTGAGTTTACTGAGCAGTCAAGCATTATCAATGCCTTGAAACTTAATGGTAATGAGTTTAAAGATAGAAATATTACAATTAGACATTCAACTCAAGCTATTGTAAAACCACAAGCTAAAAGTAATGAAGCAGCTCAGAGAGAAATTGAGGAAGCAATGAGCCGAGTGAAGGAGGCACAAAGCCTTATTTCGGCTGCCATTGATCCAGTTATAGGGATGCTCTCAAAGGATAAACGAAGTGTGCGTCGTTCACGTTCAAGATCAAGGGGTCGACGGCGCAGATCGCGTTCTCGATCACGTTCGAGAAGATCTCGTTCACGTGGAGGCGGTAGACGTAGATCTAGATCAAGATCACGCGATCGTAGACGTCGATCACGCTCCAGGCGCAGGTCGCATTCCAGATCGCGACGTTCTAACTCCAGAGACAAAAGAAGGTCACGGTCTCGTTCTCAGTCCAAAACTAAGACGTCACGAAGGCGATCGAAAGAGCGTGATAGACGTTCGAGGGACAAATCGACCGATAGGGATAAAGATCGTAAGGACAGAAAATCGAGAGATAAATCCAGAGAGCGTTCATCTAGGAGAGACTTGGATAAAAAAGATAAACGAGATCGCGACAAAGATGATGATGATAGGGACAAGAAGCGGTCTAGATCTACATCACGCTCAAGGTATAGATCTAGAGATAGATCCAGGGATAGAGAGAAGTCCAGTAGATCCAAAGATAAGAAAAGAGATAGATCACGTTCTCGAGATAGGAAGAAAAGGTCAAGTTCAAGGGAAAAGCGACGTCGTAGTCGATCTAAAAGCAGGGAGAGAGATCGTAAGAAGGATCGTAAAGAACGCAAGGACCGCTCTAGGTCCCGGTCTAAAGTGCCACGAAATTACGACGAAGAAGAAAAAGGTTTTGATTCAGAAAAGGAACGCAGTGCAAGTCGGCATGGATCGGAAACTATTGACAAGGAGTTATCAGAAAAGTCAGATAACATGGATATTTCTAATTCACCATAATCAATTAAATTCGTTAAGTTAATCAGGTTATTATAGTCACAGGAATTCGTTTACATGCCTTACTCATGGAAAGAAAAGCGTGAACTGCAATGTAAACGTATTCTAAATAAATGTGCTATCTAGTAATTCCACTGAAATTGTCTTTCTATCTCATATTTATAATATGTACTTATTATACTAGATAATATTCTATTACATATTAAGTAATTATGTACCTCTATTGCCATATTTTAATTTATTTTTGAATTTCTTCGGTTTTATTCCGAACGCTTTTAGTCTAGCGTCTGATATATCGGGAGCTGGTGAATTTGTTTTGTTACCTTGTTTGTATTTGTTATTTTGCATTTTCTTTCCATTTGGAGTTGGCGTTTTCTTGTCGAACATTTTATTTTTTTGGGTTTTCTTGCCATTAGGACCTTGTTTCTCATTCTTTTGTATAGTATTCGCATATGTATTAATTTTATTGTTATTCTTGGGGGTAGTTTCTGCATTAGTAGTATTGCTTGTGTCAAAAGCTTGTTTTGCCTTCTTTCCTTTGGGTATTGTTGGTGCAAATGGATCATTAGGATGATCTTTTGCTCCAGGTCCTGTATTAGTAGGAGCCGTGTAGGTACGCTCACTATCAACATTTAAATTGTCCAGATTCTGTTTAATGTTCGTTTTTTTAATTTTCTTTGTAGGATTTTCAACAATATTAGAATTCTTATTTATATCCTTTACTGCGTTTAGAGTGCCAATAGATTCCTGCTCTTCCAATTTAACTCTCTTTGGTGTAGGTTCGCTCTGTGGGTTCTTTGCTTTACCACGTTTCCTTTTCTTACTATTTGCCCTCGCCGTTTGCGCCTTTACTTGTTTATCAGCTTCGCCATTCATATGCTTATTTGCTGTAGTAGATGAAGTACCAGAATTTTCACCTTCAGCAACATTAGAATATAGGCTGGGCAATATTTTACGCTTCAGTGCCTCGTTCTGGGCTTTCTTTGAATACGCGATTTGGTCATACTTCTCCACATGATCAGGCCTATATTGCATCGCTTTTTTGATGGAACACCATCGATTTAGTTCTTTATCATTAGCAGTCAAAATCTATAAAATAATATAAACATTAAAAAAAATGATTACACAGCAAATCACAAGAGTAACTTACTTCTTCAATAGTTAAACCAAAATTATTTGGTGCCACTTGTCTATATTTAAATCGGCAAGGAATTCCACCTACAATATCTTCACAATCTAATTTATAATATTCCTCTAAATACTCCTCATACGTCTTATCGTTCGGATCAAAAACAGGTTTACTTTCAGCCACCGCCTTCGCAAATTTCGACTTTCTTTTCTTCTTCTTTCTCCCCTTAGAATTTTCCATTAACTCATCATGGGTTAAAGCGGTAGGATCATAGTCGCAGTCCATGTTAAAGTCGTCATCTTCAGCGTGTGGTTCAGTGTCGTAGTTGTCGGCCTCATTATTAATCTGTTCCTTATGATGAATATCCCAACGCTCTATGCCTAGTTCCGCATCCAAGTCTGGAAATTCAGGCTTCTCATCACCTTCCTGCCCAGTGTAAAACTCATCATTGAAAAGTGCTTGCATTCGTTTATCATGGGCATCTGGATCAAAATCATCATCCAGGTCATTATCATTAAAAGCAATTTCAGAATTTCCTGTTATTTCTTTTAGTTTCTTGATTTTTTCCTCAATTTCTTTGCGTTTAATTGCTTTCAATTGTTGGATTTCTTCCATTTTTTCTTTCTTTTCCTTTCCTTTGCGTTCTTTTAATTCGTGGCGTTTATTCTTACGACGATCATCCGTTTTCCTCAGGGAGTTTTCAACAGTTCTGGGATATCGTTTTAGCTGAGAAATATAAATAAGAAGATTTAGTTTTAAAGAAATGGGAAGATGATTGATTACATACAAATTCTTGATCTGGCTCTTCAAATCGATAATTAAACTTGTGTTCAAACTCTTCTTGCTTATCAACATTTTCCTCATCATCTGAAAACTCTTCATCATCATGGATAACCTCTTCATATGTTGGAACATAATTAGGATCATTTACTTCCTTAAATCTGTTATTAAGTATATAGTCTCTCAAGAATTTTTCCCCTTCATCTAAGTTGGGATCATTCCAGTGGTCTTTTAAAGGCTTCAAACTTGTTTCATCTTCTTCATTATTAAGATTATCTTTCTGTCCTTTTAACCATAATTTATAGCTAACTTCTTCTTTATCTGTTTCTTCTTTGCTTTTCACTCTTGTTTGAAACAGACCACCAAAATTTTCATTATCATCATTGTCAAAATTATCCAATGCTGCTTTCAAACTACTTTTAATATTTTCTTGTTCTTGAACATAAGTCAATCCCTCTTCATGCATGCCATCAGTTTCCCCATCATAAACATTCTCCCCATGTTTTAATAACATTGTCCTTTCATAGTCCTTGAGAAACATGGGTTGTTCCTTTTTCTGCTTCTTTACAGTAATGTCTATTGGTGTATCATCAAAGAATTTTATGCTTTCATCATAGATTTTAGGATCCTTGCTTTTCAAACTTGATAATGTTTTCAAGAAATCCATTTCCACTTTGTCTGGTAATTCAATATCAGAATCATCATCTGAGCTACTTGATTCATCATCATTATTTAAGTCACCCTTGTACTTTGTTTTTACTAAAATTATAGCATTACTAAGTATTCTGGAGAAGATGTTTTGTAAATACTTACAACAATTCAATATTTCTTTTTGTCGCCATGTGTCGTAATTCTTCGCATATTCATTATTGGTTTGAAATTTAATTTCTGTGTCAGAATCCTCGCTGCCTTCAAACATATTATCCATTTTCAAGTTGTATTTATTTCAGAAGGCCAAGAAATGCTAAGCTCGTACCTAGCAACCACGGACTATTAACATAACATAGGTTATACTTGTTTCAACACGTTGTTGGATCGCTCTTTGTCGTTTAGATTCGTTGGCAACCAAATTGGAAAGTTGCAAACATTTTGGAGGTTTAAAATATTTAAACACGTTGGAGTCTTGTGCATCATTTCAGCCGTGCTCAAGAGCAGGCTTTTCTTTCTTTCCCACTCGACAGCGCGACTCTAAGATGCGTGCAGCTTGAGTAATATGATGCCACCCTGATTCTTGCCGTTTGTTTATTAAAGACAAGTAACGCAGTCATTTTCGTCCTTATAGGACGGCAGAGAATAATAAAATGCAATTCGCGAATGAACGCATTACATTCTATTCACGACACATTCGCGCAATATAACTCTGGCCCTTACGGCGCTAAGGTATTAAACCACCACATTCAAACATTCTTTAAACATATTTTACCTATTTAGATGTTGCCACTATGAATAGATCGCAAGACAATTTTTTTATGTCACATTGCAACCTGGTAGTTGATTTATTACTGCTTTTGGAACTGGGCTCTGTGAGAATGTATATTATTGGCGATATTCCCAACAGGATTTGAACCCGTGTGGTCTCGAGGTTTTCAGAATCGCATCACGGTTACTTCCTCCCGATCCTAAGAGGCGATCAATGAGGGATTACAGAGATTGATGCAGTTGCGTTTTTCGCAAAATTTTGCGATATTTACAACATTCTTGCGCTTACATCTCTCGCTTGATATTTACTACTTGAATAGAATAGCAGAATAGAACTGTTGGAAACTTTTTGAGAAAATTGTCGATCGTCGTAAATCCAAACGCAATTAGGAAAAAAATGGCAAAGTTAAAATTTTTTAATGTTAAGCGTTCGAGTTTGTTATATACGTTGCAAGGTATAATTTTATATAGGAACGTTTATTAAGTAAGTTGAATATCGAGTTGGGGAATGTGCTATCGGTTGCTTTATTCAGTTGTACCTAAGTCGCTGTGGCGAGATTAATTGCCTAACGTTAGCCTGTGGTTGCTACATTACTATAAAACTATGACCTTCCCACTATGTAATAGATGACAAAGCATAAAATAAACCCAACCTATGATTACGAGAGTATTATAACCAAGGTTACATTAATTATTTTATATCAACTTCACTTGTAAACATCAATTTTCTAAATGAATGTATTGAAGTGAGTCAGCACGAATTAAACTTGATCAAATTAGACTTTGTCGAGTGCTTTTCACTGAAACCAGTAATAAGTCAAATCTTGATTTTATAGATAGTTTTGAAACACACATACACACCAGATAATACAGATATGATTATTTATATAGGTGAGTTTAGGGGACGAATTGTGAGTTCATTCACATGGACCCGATGTGGTACACCCAAAACATACAAAACACCATCAGCAATATCTTGTGGCTCTAAGATGGGCATTAGAGCCAAATTTTTCTTCACTTCCTCACTGAGGTCATCACGTGCAATAATCTCAGTTCGCACCACACCAGGACTAACGCTGGTAACTTTGATATTGGTCTTTTGTGCAACCATCTCTTGTCTTAGAATGTCAGTTAAATTGGTAACTGCGTATTTGGAAGCGCCATAAACACCAATTGTTTCTTGATACAAGCCGTAGTGCCCGGCAATACTATTGATATGAATGATGTGACCTTCAATTTTGTTTGCCTTCATTAATTTGACTGCTTCTCGGGTGGCAATACAAAGACCCAGAACATTGGTATCAAAAATTTTGCGCCAGTTTTCGGTAGAACCTGAGGAGAGAATTTCTGGAACAACCACACCTGCGTTGTTCACAAGGACGTGGACATTGCCAACGTTCTTTGCAGTCCAATCAAATGCCCTCAGAATATCATCCTCAATGCACACGTCGCATTTTACTGCAAATAGCTTTCCTTTGGTAGCTTCTTTTGCAAGTTTAATGGATAGATCTTTAACACGTTCAACACGACGAGCCAAACCGACTACCTATCAATCAAATATTATATATAATAATATTAGAAGAACATAAGTGTACTCTTATATGTGCTTATTTATTGAAAAAAGTATTTATTACCAACATTCCAGCTTTGACCAAGCTAATGGCAATGGCTTCACCAATACCAGAGCTAGTGCCAGTTACAATTGCGACTTTGCCTGCCCAACGCTCCATTATTGCTCAATGTACACGAACTGAGTACCCATGACGAGTTAAAATTGTATAAATAAAAGATGTTAATTTTAGTGCGGTGGAGGGGGTTCCATGAATTGAGGAAATGTTGTGTAATAATGAAGTCCAATAAATACTTAAAATTGAAGTGGTCTAAAAACGCATATCATTGGAAATCATGAGAAACAAGTAGGATAAAATTTAAGTACGTCTTGAATCAATGTGCGAATGAGAAGTGTTATTTCTGTATGTAAGCGTTAAGTGTTATTAAACTATATGTATAATGCTATACATTATATATATATATATACTAATAATACTAAATGTTCACTACTTATAAGAAATACATGCGCCATTTTAATATGATGGGTAACATTTCCTATAATCTGACAATTTGTTTTATTGTATATAATGTACAAACACTGAAATCAAATTTCGTTTCATTCCTATTTGCTAGAATCACTTAATGCCGCTGTGTGTTCATCCTCCTTAACGACAGTTGTCGTAAATCTGTTCGGTTTATTGTTACCTTCTACAAGAGATTGGCTACGTCCAGCTTTCTTAATATTTTCGATGCTGTTTGAAGGAACATCACTGGATCTCCTAGTTAGTTCACCTATTTGCAAATACTTGAGTTTATCGTTGATCGGTGCAGTCTGATTCGTCGATGCTCGCGGATTCAGTGGTATATCAATAGTAACTGGTGGGCATGCTGGAATCGATAGCGATCGTTCCAATGGTTGCTTTTCCGGTTGTGCCCAGTGAATGCTCTCCACATGTTGATACTTATTTCGCTTTAAAATGCACTTCTCCTGCACGGCTGTGACACAACGTTCTACGTGCTCATCCACTTTTTCACCTTCCAACTCTTCAAAGAGCATTGAATCGGTGTCTTCTGTTACGGTAAGATCACAATCAGCGGTAGAACCTGCCGTTGCGTCGTTCGTATTGAATTCTATTTCGGATCCATAGGATACAGGAGTTACTTCGCCACTATCTCCTGTAATGATAAATTATTAATCAGTTTCTTTCTTCTGAAAGTGTAAAAATTAATGTATAGACCTTGATTTATTGTTTGTTGAATACTCGCATAAAACTCTGAAAATTCCATGGAACCTGGGCCTGCATCCTGTTCGCCGGAATGTAATAACATTCCGCCCACGTTTTGACACGCCGCCGAGGTAAAAATGTGTGCAGCAGTATCCAGCAATCTAAACAGAATCAAATTTGCAGCGCCGCTCTCTCGACAAACAAAAGGCACTACAGTTGTTGGATTTGCAAAACTAATCGCACACACCACATGTCACACCGTAAAACAGAAGGGCAGAAGAACGAAAGCAATGACACTGGGCAACACTCCTTCTTGCATAACGTGAACAGACACACAAAACCAACGCAAGAAGTGTCAAAAGTGAGCATGATATGAGTGTATAAACAAATGGGCGACTCTTGATAGTTGGCTGCAGATATATCTATCATAAGTACCCATCTCCACTGATGATGCTGGATGACATTTCACTATTCTCCTTGGAATTGGAATATGTATCAGATAGTCCAGGTGAAGATGGTCCACTACTGGACATTAAACTTGGCGGACCACTCCATCCTAGGCCTACGAGGATAACAACATTAAAACGAAAATATCATTGGCATAGTTTACATACTGCTTCCTGGAGATTGTAATCTCAAAGGTGGATTTCCACTGCTGCTGATTGTATGTATAATCGCCGTTGGTGTGGGCAACGGAGTACTGGGATACTTTGGTGGCGTTGAGGATGGAGTCCTAAATAGTGGAGCAGATGTCATATGATCCAGGAATGTGTCCAATTGCTTCAAGGACAGTGCGTTGTGCAGCGTTTCCAGAGGACGAATGGGTGGTACGCCGCCAAAACCTTCTATAACTGAACAAAGCCCATACATCTAACTCTTTCCCACAATTAAATTACGTACCTGCAACGCTGTTGTTGCTTGGGATCATATCTCGTAGATTTGGGGCACTTGAACTGCCCGAGATGACCGCGGTTGAGAAGAGCGAATTCGTACTGCCGCCCGTCAGCTTTTTGAACGCGATTGGCCCGCCGAACCCAAAGCCTAGCATCTTGAAATAGCTCATCTGTCCAGCGATACTGTGACGATGGCGTCTTTGTACCGTACCTCCGGTTTCTATAGTGGAAGAATTGGAATCGGGTTGTGACATTGAACGCTTGGTGGTCGGGTGTGACGAGAAGAAGGAGAGAAGATTGGTGGAAGCGCGAAAACATGAACAAAGCTGGTGAGACGTGAGGTGACAGGCGGTATCCGAATGGGTATATGGGTAGAAGCTGAAGGGATATACGTTGACTTCTTGAGGGGAAAGACTCGACTTGTCCACGCAACTACGGGCGCCGTTCGAGTCCTTCAGCAAAGCCTCGTTCAAGCGACGAAGTAACAACCGGTTGGTTTCAACTTTATGCGAATCGAGTATATTAGGGTCTGAATAAGACCGGTGCGCGGAAAAATGTGGAACGCGTGTGTTTGTCAGTTTTCTTTTTTTAGTCTCATGCGTCTCATCAGAAATTTGCTCTTGAGAATTAACCCAATCAGCCTGTTCATTAACGTACTGTTTCATGGATTCTAAACTATTAGGAGTGGTCTCGTGCTTGGAGGTAAATAGGGCCAAGTTGAGCTCGGTTAGGGGTAATTCATTCGTTGCACTCTCAATATTTTTACTTGCGTTCTTTGAAGGATCTGCGGAAAATTTCAGGTCTGATAAGGGACATTCATTTGTAGAGGACCTTGTGCGATTTGTTTTCAAAACTGTAACGGGCGAACTAAGCTCACTATGACCATCAAAATCAAATGAACCGGAAATGGGACTTAGTTGTGGATGTTGCGATAGGAGTTTAGCCGCAGGTGAGATGGGTGTAAACGTAAAGTTGTGCACAGTCTGCGTAAAATCGCTGTTGGCGAGTAACTTTACTGGCACCTTGGACGAGCATGGATTTGTCGGAGTTGTCTCCAACTCTACCTCACCATAGTTAGGAGGGTCTACCCATTGAATTAATGAAATGTGATGATAACAAGATGTGACATGCGCGACATAGGAATACCAGGAACCCAAAGTATGGTTGCAATCGGAGGGTGGGAACAAACAGAAGAAATTTTAGATTAATCCCAATCTCCCTATATTCAATAATGTCGTTAGTAGGTGGAAAATGGGAACACTACGGAATGCAGACGAGATGTTCGTACTTACATCATCTTAGCAGCCACTTTGTGGGTTAATGACAAATAAACTACATGCGTTATGTCGATAGACGTGCATGCACGATTGGGGCTAAATAAAAATGACTATGTCTTGCGCCTGTTAGTCGTGAGCTGGTGTTATTTAAATATAGTGATGAGAGACAGCTTAAAAAGCAGAAACTAACACCATGCGTGGCCATGTGAACAGACACAGAGTAGAGACGCGCCAGAGTCATATGGACGTGAAGGAAAATGGAAGTCACAAAGGCACGGTGGAAGAAAGGTAAGTGAAACACCAATTCGGCGGAATACCGAACGGTGTTTCAAATACCTTTCGTATTATATTGCTGTACGACAATCGTACGGAACCACCAAACAGACGAGTTATCAAAATACAGTATTACAGCAAAAATAAAACACTAAATAATCATGCAAATATTGCCCCAGAGGTAGTCGCGGTCAATTAATCGATTAATAAAGAAGTAATTTTATCAATGACATGGTGATCCGGCGATGGCGCGATGTGGTTGATAATTAAATCATTCAACAAGCAATTAACTCCATGATTAGTGCCCGTAAGACGGCATTTTTGTGAAAGACCACAATATATGTCCCTCCTAATGTTTATGTAGAGCAATCTTCAAAAGCTCAAATCAGCTCATGCGAAACCGATTAATCGTGATGTTAAGCATTTTTGTTATATTCACAATGAAAAAAAATGCTTAACATCAGCTTACCTTTTTGTTGCTCAGGTGGTTGTTTGCTGTCATAGCTTTTTGAACGTGGTTCTGTATCTGGACTCCTAGCACGCGCTGCGAAAGTCCTTGAAGATGAGGTTCCTTGCGTTTTTGATTGTTGCGCAAGTTCTTCGTTTAGTCGTTTGGCAAGATGCATTGCTTCATGACCACACACGGTATGTGAACTCCTGATGCAAAAGTTTTTGCTGAGTAAATTTAAAAAGTAAAGGTAGTTACAAAAATACCCAATTGGAATTGGTTCACTCGTTGGATATCGATAATAATAATCATTCCCTGAAGGTGATTCTAAATCCGCAGATATTTCCCTGTCTCTTGGGGCGTCTGTATTGTCGTCGCTCAGTAATCCAATTTCTTCGTCGATTTTCTGGGTAAAGCATTCTTTGGGTTCATCTGGGGTTGCAGTAGCCGAAGTGTTATTACTCTGCAAATAGATGATAAAATTATTATTTTTTAAACAGACATGATAACATACTGCATTTTTGCTGGCAACACTTTCATTTCTTGAGTGAGGACGAAAACCAGGACCCGGGGGTAAATTCTTCTGCACACAGCAATTCACGCCTGGACTGAAGTGCAATTCAACATGAAAACGATCTTCGCTAGACGGATCCTTTGTCGGATCTTCATATAGCATAATAACAATCTGCGACATGTAATTTAACTCGGACACCATTGAAACGTACTCCATTGCACGCCTCCACTGCTCGTCAATTCTTATCTAAAATATAAAATAGTGATATTATTTTGCTCTTAAGGCGTTGAAATATTCAACGTACATCCAAAAGATGTCCATGTCGCAAAACAGTAATTAGGGAATGAATATGGCTTTCACTAGTGAAATAAAGCCGTGTTCTAACATGCCTTCCTGGACTTGATACACCATGAGAATATCTAGGATTCAGACGATTTACTGTTTCATCACCACTTTCTTCAATGTTTCGTTGTAAATCTGCCCGGATTTTCTTTAACAAAGGAGTACAGATTCCCTGGCCGATTGTTAACTTCTCCTGGGCAGTGAGCCCATATTCTTGCGGAATAACAACATCAGCAAGGTATTTTGCATGAACATAGAGTTCCTCAGCCTGCTCAAACTGAAGTGTATGTTGATTATGTTGTAGGTCATATTTGATGCAATCGTAGATATCAGGAATTTTGCTTATATCGAAATTTTTGTTTTTTGTGTAGAAATCCTTTTCGATCTTTCCCCAGCGGCGCCCCATTAATTCCCATGTTTCGCCATGATACAAAACAGCATCTATACATATTTTTGAATCGTCAATAGCTAGTGGATTTGTATGTATCTTATAAAAATTACCTCTAGTCTTTGGATCGTCCTTCTTTTGTTTAACAATTTCCATAAGCGTCTTTATTAGGTCATGAACATTTCGACAACATTGTACAGGATTTTTAACAAATTCCAAAGCATCAGATATGCTCACCGAATTTCCTGGATTAATTTTATCTTTGTCTTCTTGAGTGAAGTCTCTATTTAGTTGCATTAGCTCATGAAGTCTTGCTTTACACCTACAAATTGCACATAAAATAGAAATTTGGACCAAAGAAACCTATTTCTAGCTATCATACATATTTTGATATTTGCTGCTATCACAGTCGTTATCTAATAAACCATTAGTATTGGCACTCTTCACCATCTGCACCAAAATCGGAGTCAATTCGCCTTCCAAAGCAAGTAAACCTTTTGCAAACGCCGCTGCCGTCATCTGCACTCTTCCTTCATCAGAAGCGTAAATCTTCAAGTCGTGCCTGAACGTTGAATGCAATCTTAAAAGACCAAGTCCTTGCGCGCCTGCGTATTCCCCTAGGAAACAAGTGCCATTTACTTCGCTTGCAAAATCATACAAAACAAACGGTAAACAGAAATTAAAACTCATCAACACAATTATAGAGAGGACTGCGAAACTTGATGTGGAGGGACAACAATATACAAATAATTACCCAACACGTTTCATCATACTCTAATGTAAGCTCTCAATAAAAATGGTGCTATTAATTAAGAAAATAAATAAAAAAGCATAATACGAACCAGCAAGATGTCTACCTTGTCCTCCAGGATACATGCAACGAAAGATTCTGCCCAGTTCCTCGGCCTGAATGCGCCCGGCAGGCGTCAGCTCGCCGCCCCATTTTAGAATCAGTACTAATGAAGGTTCTACCGGTCGATCTACTACAAAACAATCTTCATGAATTAGCGTCGTACGGAAGTTACACCGATTGCAATTTCGTATACAACTAAAGCAACCGCTTCATTTGTATGACATTAACAGTTATTGTTTTTACTCTTTTACGGGTTATTATACATTGAGAACTTCACAACAATAAGCAACAACTGTTTGATTATCATGTGATGCATAGTGATATCTACGCTATTGACCTAAACGAAAACTTAATATAATCAAACAGCTCTGTGGCGAGTATATCAAAATAAGAAAATAAGGCGTACTAAGGTTTGGTTTACCGTCATCCGAACTCGAGCCTCTGGGCCGGCCTTTTGGTTGATACTTCATTTGAACTTTACGATTTATACCTGAAAAGTGACCATACCTACAAGAGAAATGAAATGTTGTATATTGTGGATTGCTACATAAATAAGCATTGAAGATTGTTACATTTCTAGAACACTTTTCAACTGTTCAAGTTTCCCTTGCTTCTCTTCAATTTCTGGATCGGCTTCATGTTGTTGAATTTCAGCTAAAAGTGATCGAGCTATATCTAAAATTTCTTGGAGTTGTTTGGGTCTTTTCAATTTTACATGACCCTGTTTGTAACCATCGTATTTTTCAAATATTTCAAAGAACCTACAATCATTAAAGTGAATAAATATTAGAACATAACAAAGATAAACATCAAATAATTACTTAGGGTGTCTAACTTCAACTTTCATCTTTTGTTTTGGTGTTCGGTCCCCATGTCTGATCACACCTACAACGCATCGTAACTCCATCATTTTGCCAAATGTTGTGGGGACTATCGGTGGATCATCTAATTGAAAGGGCACAGACCAAGGAATGTGCAAAGTGGGTGCAAGTTCCCTTAATATCATGTTTCCTAAGATTTTGGCACAGTCATCGTAATATTTGTTTGAGTTCTTTACAAAACTGAATCCGTTGACATCACATACGAAAGATTTACCGTTGGCTCTAAAATAAATCAATAAAGTTAAAAAAAAAAAAAAAAAAAGTTATTAAACCATAAATGAGACTTACCGTAGCAAATCAAAGCCACAAACAGCTTGCTTAAACGCAAGACACACTTTCCTCGATATTAATTTTTCCGCATTACTTAATATCACTGGATAACGGATTTCTTTTCCATCGCGATCCCTTTCCACCTTACCATCAAGAGCTGGGGATTTTCTTGCTTCGGCATGGGCATAATCGGGACCCACTGTATACACCTTAGATATGAAAACTCAAATTATACCAACTCAAACATATATCTCCATACAAATGTAAATAATTCATATATATATGATAACATAAAAACCTCTATGTAAGTAAAAAATAAATGAAGAATTTAAGTATTTAGTAACTTAAATTGCAATTCATTGCAATAAGTGCAGTTTTCATTCGCCATACGCTAGATATCAGTAAATATCAGTGTTATTCGAAGCGTCAGACCAAGCCAGTACCTTAGTACGCCATATCCATCGTTAGGCATTAGTTTAGTTTCATTGTACTTGTATATCTAGTGCATAAAAAATAAAAACGAACGGACCTTGTACATTACCTTTACGTCTGTACCATCCGTAGGCATAAAGTCTTCGTAGATGAAGCTGCCCGTTTTGCGGACGCGTGATTCTGGAGAGTACACGCTACTTCTACTACCAATCTGCAACAAGTGTGTTTAAATATTTTCATAATAAAAATGGCGATTAAAATATTACCTTTCTGAATAATCTCTGACTTCCACCACCTGCAGAAGTAGGATAATAAATGTATATATTATGATCTTCTGCTGAAACTGGTTTCTCCACAAATGGCTTGTTAAAGGTGATACCATTAACTTCAACGTGATCTTCAGATTCAACTAATTCATGATCTTAGAAGAAGAATAAATATAATGATTCGTCATATATTTTAGTAGTTGTTGCAAAACTCACTTTTAGGATCAGGACTGTCTCTATCCAAGACGGCATACCGGGGAATCTCAATTCCTTCGGATTGCAAAATCGAGTACACTTTCCGCCTGTCCTGAATATCATATTGCATATGCAGATTATTGATAACGTATGGATGGTGCAACTGTGCATATTGTATAGCCTTGTCCAGAGGAAATCCCTTCGAATGAAACGAGATCAAGCAGTCACAAATGGGCCATTCCTCAACCGGCTTCTGCAAGCGAAAATAAATTAGCAATTACTATGACATGCAACGCGCACAAGCATTACTTCTAAAATTACTTCCTCGGGAAAGACGGTCACTTTGATGTACTCAAACTCCTGCAAGCGCGTGAGTATTTCTTTCATTGGCTTGCTCTGAGACTTTTTGGCCATGGCACAGACGCCAACCACCACTTGCTTGCCATTATCCTCCATATCGCTCAAGCTTGCTCCACTTCCATCGCATAAGTCAATGTCTCCCTTAAAAACGATAAAATATTAGCATTCAGAAATTTATTATTTAAACGCAATTATATGACGGTAGAATAACTACATCTGTAAAATCAGAGTCAAAATCGGACGCCATATCGGTTATCACTAGTCGTACAACTTCGTTAGATGAGGTGTTAATTATCAATCAATTCACACAAGGCAATAACTTGGAGTTATCAGCCAAACTGTAACAAGCTAATCTATTTTTGTCAACTATATTACAACATATTAATCTTAAAGGAGAGACAACTGTCTTGGATAATATATTAAAATAGCATTTTGAGCAAATATCACTCTGAACTCATTACTCATAGCTTTTTGACAAGCACTTCCCCTTTAAGACATTGTCTTTTTGTTTAGATCATTATAGTTTAAATCAGTTTTTTAAATAAACCTGTATGCAAACATTTAACAGATCTTCATGTACCCTCTTCAAAGGCCAGAGAATAGTGCTCAGAATTGAGTTATCAACATGATCAACAACAATAGTTGGCATTTCCCCATAATCAGTTATGCTTGCTTGCTTGCTGGGTTTTAGCTTTTGTGGCATTTTTAAATAAAAAATTGAACTGACTACTGTTTTACTTTGACTGTAGTGAGTATGTACATGTACATATAGTACTCAAAATATAATCAATAATCAGGATTCTCCTTGCTTGAAATGCACACTTACTCCTCCAATATAAAACTGCGTGTGCCGAGCAGCTTTGCGCAAACCTTGATAGCCATATTCAAGTTCAGTGTATGACATAATCAGGAAAAGGAACCATCACAGGAATTTTAATTGCTTTGCCTAAAAATGAGAGAATGTTTAAAGCAGTGAACAGATATATGCAAGCAATTGTGACAATTGTACATTACAGTGGCAACATAATTATGTATTATGTAAGCTAATTATTGCTAATAATTACCTTTATACCTGTATGCTTAAATAATCTATGGCAATCTATTAAGATTTACTGACTTGTTTGCTGAGGACAAGTAAAAATTGGAGCAATTGGAACAAACAAGCATACAGCTTGGCTCACAGCCATTCGCAACTACCTTGACTTGTACAGGGTCATTTTTGTATAAAACCAATTTTTATAAATTTAAAGCATAAAAAAATTTAATCTTTGATTTGTTCACAAAACATACATTATAATTTTTAAACTGACAACATTTATTTATTTATTTACTATTTTTTGCTAAATATACTGGAATGAAATTATCTTACATTTATATTTTCAAGAAACACTCTTTACTATAATTTAACATGCGCAAACTCAACGGGCATCCATATTTTCTACGCATGTCATAGCAATATTAGTACTTAATCGTTTCTTATTACTGTTTAATTAAAATACATTCCTATTGTTAATTTAAAACAATAATAATGTTTAAATATGGTTTTATACACTTTGTTTTCTATAACTGTAATAAAAACGATGGAACTAATTTCAAATTTTGAATTCAAAAACTGCACAGAAAACAAATATTTTACGCATGCGTACAAAACATATGTTTTAATGCTTTTAACTCGTTCCATTGTCATGATTGTATAGTCGTTCTCGGTTTGCTTGGTGTGTCATTTCTAAACAAAATAGTAGTTTAAAAAATGAATTCTACGGATTCCTTTGGTGCAGCGCCTTTTTGGCATAATGGACCAGCCCCAGGAGCGATGTATAATTTTCCATACATGGGTACTCACCATGCTAGCGGTGATTTCTCGCAAAGATCGCAGTGAGTATTTTATAACCCCCAAAACATGATTTGCAAAAATTTATATTGAAACATTTCATTGTTGGTTTTAACGTAAATTATTGTATAGGGCACCAGTGACAACAGCAACATCAATTGTTGCTATTAAATTCAAGGATGGAATTGTTATGGCTGGTGATATCTTGGGTTCCTATGGGTCTCTTGCACGATTCAGAAACTGTCCTAGGCTGATGAAAGTAAATGAAAACATCATTCTAGGTGCTGGTGGAGATTACGGTGATTTTCAATATCTCAAGGATATGATTGAACAGAAGATGTAAGTTTTGTATATTTTTTTATTAGGGTACTGATACAAACTACTTTGAAAACATATTTCAATAACTAATTTAAATTATAGTATTGATGAAGATTGCCTAGATGATGGTTTCAAACTAAAACCCAAATCATTGTATTGCTGGTTGACTAGAGTTATGTATAACAGGAGGAACAAATTTGATCCATTCTGGAATAATTTGGTTATTGGTGGAATTGAGGTATAATTTATTCTTTAATTAAAATTGGAGTAGTGCAATGAACATGTTTTTAGGATGGTGAACCTTTCCTAGGAACAGTTGATAAACTAGGAACCGCTTATATGGATGGAACCATTTGTACTGGTTATGGTGCCTACATGGCCTTGCCCATCTTGCGTGCCGCCATTGAGAAAAATCCCAACATGAATCAAGCTGAAGCTACAGAATTAGTGAAGAAGTGCATGGAAGTATTGTTCTACCGCGACGCTCGCAGTTTCCCTATATATCAACTGGCATGTATCACAAAAGATGGTGTCACAATTGAAAATGATCACAAGATTGATCAAAATTGGAGCTTGGCACACATGATTCATTAGTTTTACATTTACTCTTTAATTGTCTTTATTTCAATAATATAACTCTTCACACAAAATGATTAAGAAATAATTAAAACTGAAGTTAAACTATGGTACGATTTAATTACTTCACTTTTTATTTGCTGCTTAGCTGATTTGGGTTGCTGTGTGCCTCGTAAAATTTATTCTTAATATCCCTAACCTAAAACACAAGACGTTAGGATAGTTTATAATTGAAGCAGTCGTTTTACACACTTGTTGATCTGCTTTCCAAGAAATCCGGTCAATTCTCTCCTTAGTATCGCGAATTTTTAAATTGTGTGCCTTGACAAGTTCCACGGTATGGCGACTCCAAGTTTTGACAGCACTTTTTGCTTTGATTTGAACAATCTCAATCAAATCCTCTTCCGATTTTTTAACTAACGCTAATTCGGTTTGTGCAGCAGTGAACGATCTCATTGCGCCTTCTAACCTTTGCTTTAAGAGATTCCTTTCATGTTCAACATCTTCAAACCTGCCCTTCCACTCTTCGAGAATTTGTAGTATCACCTTCTTGTCCTTCTCCTGATTAACCTTATATTGTTCTATTTCCAGCTCTTGGTGTTGAATAATCTCAACGTTTTTCATGAGATTCATGCTCATATCATGACACATTTCACATGCATTTGTATTAGATTTCATACTCTCCAACATCTTTGTTTGAACATCATACAGCTCTTGTATGTGAAGTTGCTTTGTGTCTAACTCCTTCAGAAGCATTGCACATTTATCACATGTGGTGAACTTTTGTTTCAATGCTTCATAGTGTTTGTCAAATTCGGTCTGTAGATGTTTGCGAAGTTCTATTTCTTTTTCTATGAGATCAGTCTCAAATTTAGTTTGCATGACATTTATAATTTCTGGAGTATTATTTTCGACTAGAGATTCGTCTTTTTGTTTGTTTTTGTATGGAGAATTTGTTTTATGCGGTGACAAAATTGGAATTGCGTCTGTATTTGTTGATTTTGTTTCTGTTTGCGGTTTTTTATTGTTGAGAATAATTTCTTCTAAACGAGCTGCTTTTTCTTGTAAGGTGGATGTTAAACTGTCTCGTTTTGAAGATAATTCTAGCTTCTTTTTGAGATTCAAGATATCTTCTTCTAACATTTTAATTTTATCCTGAAGAGAATGAGTAACTTCATTTTTTTGTTGGCATTCCGTCTTGTACATCTCAAGTTCATCTAAAAATTAGTAGAAAATATAGATTAGTATCCCTAAAATAAAATGTCTTCAAACAATCCAGAATGGATTGAGGTGTAAAAATACCTCTCAATTTATCAGATACTGAAAAGCTTTCCATCAGCTTAGAAGTTTGCATTGAAAAGCTATCAGACGTTGGTTTCCTAAAAAAGGATAAATCAGTATGTAACGTACATGGTAATTAAAAGTATTTACCTTTCTAGCACTGCCAAATTCTGTTCCAAAATCTGAACGTGCCCAACTTTTTCATTATATTGTTTTAACAAATCAGCATACTCATTATGCAACTTTTCGAATTCTGTAGTCTGCTTAAAATTCAAATGTTTGCTCTTTTCCAATTCTTTTTGTAAAATCTTAATAATCTCAGTCTTATCAGTGAAACCTTTTAACATCTGAACGTTAGCTTCCAACTCTTGCATCTGTACTCGGAACCGTTCATTCTCAGCAGTTAAACGTGTAACACTACTTAGCAATTCTCTGTTATGCTCCTGGGCTTGATCAATGTTTTGCATCAATTTATTTATTACTTCACCCTTGTTTGCAACCAAATCTTCTTTCTCTGATATCATTGAATTAATTCTCTCTGTTAATAATGCATTTTCATTTTCCTAAAAATGTAGAGGATTATAAAATAAATTAGAAGTTAGATCTTGTAAAACACTCACAAGCCGTTCATTTTTACAAAATACATTTTCCAAATTATGCTGCAGCTTGCTAATTTCTTTATGATGACTTTCTTGAATTACAGCATCAGATAGTGGATTTGTTCCTCTACCTTGTTCTAAAATAGCAACTTGTTCACACAATTCTTGATTATTATATTCAACTGTTGCTTTCTCAAGTTCTAGTTTATTTAAAACTTGCTTCAAACTTTCATTGTCAATGAGTACTCTTTGGTAGTGATTATTAAGTTGTTCAATTCCACTGGCTTTTTCAACTATCAATTCAGACAATAACTATATACAATAAAGTAATATATTTTATTCAGAATTTATTACCCAGTAATTCCTGGGAATTTTTCAGTGAAGTTCTCAGCTTATCATTTTCAGCTTCAGTGAGCATAAGTGATTGCATCATTTGGGCTTTCATGTCAGCAATTTGTTGTTCTCTACCTTGAAGTTTTTCTTGTAGGGATGTTATTTCCTTTACTCTAATTTCATACATAACTTGTAGCTGGTTTTCCAATCCAACTTCTTTGTACTGTTGTATATATTCATGCAGAGATCCTTCATTTGTAGATGAATTAACTGTACTTTGATCATCATAATTAAAATCATCCATGGCTTTTGTCAATAAAGACTGAATCTAGAAAACAAACTATCATTTAAATACCAAAGAAATTGAGATTCTTAGAATGATTACTTCCTCTTGTCGTCTTTTAATTTCCTCTACTTCTTCTTCCTCTTCTAAATTTTGTGCTGCATTATCAATGTTTACACTACCACCTTGAAAAAGACTGCTTCCCATATTCGTATCCATTTTGACACAAAGCACGTTTCATTGATGGTTTAGATTTAATTAATGTTTTCGAATCAGCTCGAACTTTTATTCCTAAATTTAAAATTTTGAGGTTATAATTGCAATAACGACTTCTCTTTTCACGAATTTATAAATATTTTAAACTATTTGAAAACAATAATGTCCTTTCCTTCGAGTACTTAAAAAGACTAAAATTAATATTCTTTTAAACTTATAAAAAATGTAAATTAGTCATTATTTTTGAAAGAAACTCAAACGTAGTGAATACAATTTCAAGTACCGGTAATATTGCACGAGACGCCCAAATGGCAGTCGTGGCCGAGCGGTTAAGGCGTCTGACTAGAAATCAGATTCCCTCTGGGAGCGTAGGTTCGAATCCTGCCGACTGCGTTTACCTTTTGTTTAAAATTTGTTCTAGCACAAAAAGATGGTTTAAGAATCAGTTTAAAGACCTTCGTCTTTTTCTTATTTTCTAAATATATTATAAGTTCATTGAAGGTTGGTATAATATTGTAACAAAACAATATAATACGATAATTACAAAGATATCTAATTAAAATATATAATTAATAACATATACAAAAATATTTAAAAGTAAATTTACACGCACACAGACTAGAAACTAGACTTGCTTCCATCTCAAGAAGCAAAAGATGTAGAGGCACATATTTAATAATCTCAGTTGCAGCACGTTTTTAAGTCTACTATGTGGCGCAGAAAGTGTTATTATTATGCTGGATAGTTCCACGTAGGAGATCAAAGTAGTTAAAAATGACACGCTCCTGTTTGGGGGTTTCAATGGAATAAGGCCGCAGTAAGCGCACCTTAGCGATGGCACACCCAGGCGTCAAATCACGAAACTTCATGAGATAACATGCAGCCATCACACCAGTCCGCCCGCGACCCATGCGACAATGCACGCCTATGGACTGCAAACCGGCAAATCGATTAGTGGTGTAACTAATGCCACTGGTATCTAAAATACAATAACTAATAAAAATCGGATAGTGAATAATGAATTGCTGTGATCAAACTATAACATTTTTTATTCTTACATTAATAAACATGTTGGACCAGTTTTGTGATAGTGTTTTGATAAACTAAAAACTCTACCTGCTTCCTTTGTATCGCATTCTGACAAATATCAATAAACTGAACGATTTGTTCCAAGGACGGATCCTCAAACTCCTCTACCGGGATAAGAGTCCATTCCATTTTTGTGTACCCTTCAATGGGCGGCATCTTTTCTTGCGACAGTGTCACGAGATGACGGATGCCGACACCGTATAAATAATCCAAATTCGATTTATTCTGTGGCCAAGCCATGCAAGCCAGCTGATCATCTACCACCCACGAGAAATTCCACGGTGCTTGGGATTCAGTAGGAGGCATTTTGTACGATCAGTATTCATGCCGATGTCACTGCCAATATGCAACTGCGTAACAATCATATTAATACTCCTAGGCATGCCAGTTTCTATGAATAGACCAAAGAAACAAATACCTAAATGGTTTGTTGGCATAAGTAAATTTAATATACTATGTATAATTAACACAGTTTAATTTCTTTCACATAATGAATATGCAACACTTCGCAACCACACTCAACGATACTCTGAATTTAATTCGTTAACGCTGCAAAAGAATATTGGGAGTTACTACTACAGTAGGTCCAAGTCTAGCCCAGCTTGAAATATTATTCGCTTATCAGAATTTCACATTTAAAAGCAAAAGAATATTTCTGAACTTTACTTTGTTGAAATAATACTACTGTGAAATAAATTGTTGTTGTTAAAATCTATTGTTGTTGTTGTGAAAGATGGTATGTTGTTTTTTTTTGTTTTTTTAATATTAATACGTTCAATTACCTTCGATGCCGTAGGGAGCTTGCTGGCCTGTCCGTATACATTGCCGGCTCGGGTGCAGGGGGTCCTGGGTTCGATTCCCGGCGGTGGGTGTAAACTTTTCGATCAAATTCAAATAACTTTGAATTACATTGAAGTTTATGGTACCCTCATAAAGTCAATGAAAATAAAAAGTTCAAAGTCCCAACATATATGTAGAAATGTTCAGAATCTTCAGAATAAATCTACTACTGCGCAGTATGCATGAAAACATCTGAGAATAAGAATAAATAAATAAAGTTCCAAAACAAACATGCCAGAAAGGCACAGAGGCCAGCTGGTTCAAAGTTTTGACTTTTTCGTGCACGTCTCGTTTAAGACAGTCCAAAAAATCTCCAGCAATATCAAAAAGCCCGCGTAGCTTATTGCTTCCGGCCCAGCCCCGCGCGGCGGTTTTCCTCCAGGATTATTAATTATAAACTTTCAAAGAAATAATTTGGAATAAGAAAGATATTTACCCCCTCTTTAATCGAAAAGAAAAACTAAAATTTGTGAAAACAAACTCTTTATTTAATTACCAATTACATTTTTGAATTTTGATTTTTATTGTATTATGAGTTGCAGTGTAAATAAATCGAAATAAGTTTAAAACAAGTGGATCCCTAGCCGGACTTGAACCGCAGACTCCCGGGTAGCAGGCAAGCGTCTTACCGCTGGACCACCCGACGGTACGAGAGAACCGAATCTAAATTTACTTATATTGTGATATTTTAATACAACGAACAAACTATAACGCATTAAAAACATTGCAGTTCTGAAAAAAACTATTTACACCTATGTTAGGTCTTCATTTATGAATAGACTTTATTGTTTAATTAACTGGAGTTAGGTTTATTAGTTGCAGTACACTGTTAAGTACAAAAACACTCATTGTTCTATAAAATTGTTTATTTTTGAAAGATCAGCTTCAGAAAAAGTTACATATCACAACTCCTAAAATAGAATAACAATTGATTTTAATTTCTCTGTTTGTTATCCGACAAACATGATCACAATAAATTCGGTTTACGTTTCGTCACAACCAGGAGTACAAATCTTAATTGCAATACCACATTATACTACGCTATTACAGATTTGCACGCAGAATGTCCGACGGCCAACGTGAAACTAAACAAATATTCGTTGCGCTTCGATGTAAACAATACAAACACCACAATGTTTTGATTCTCGCATCATATTTCATGGTATATTTAAATTTAGAAAACATATATTTGCAACTTAATAAACTCATTGTAATATCATTATAATGTTCTCTACAATGCACTACAATAAAATTCATTTTTAAATTGTTTTCAAAGTAATTAAAAATACTTTAAAATTGAAGTAAAACGGACTAATTTTTGAAATTTTGAAAAATACACGTCGGAAGATGATTAAGTGAATTCTAAAAGCTGCGCTGCTGATTCTAGTTGTTCTCACTATCTGCCTTACTTGGTTGTTTCGATATTTATTTTAGAAATATTATGTAAATACTTCAAGAATGAGGACAGTGTTGAAACCGTAGACAATTGTCGACACATGCCGCATCAGAAGTAAAGCGTGGATGGTTTAGCCGCGCGTGTGAGAAGTGAGAGAGTTGAAGTTGCCTTGAAATCGAGGAGTGTTGGAGGTGACAATTCGTGAACCTGAATAAATCTACCTGTTCTCTTGCATTTCTGCTCTTTTCTTTCTTCCCTAACAATAACAACAGACAATTGGTCAAATTTGGGAGTTTTTAATCAATTCTACTGATTTCTTTATTGAACTGCATTTCAAATTATATTTCTTAAATTCTTAGTCTAGTAGTTTTGCACTCTAGTAGCCTAGGTTAGTAAGAAATAGTACTCTCCGTATAATATTGATTGTTTTTACGTATTATGTGAATACTCTTTAATACAATATAAGTACAATATAAAAGTAGTCGATTTTTGAGAATCGCAAAAGTCGGCGAGAGAGAACATGAGTTGTGGGAAGTGACGAGTTGTCAAGGCTGTGGAAGCCGTCAAGTGAGAGAGATAATCGAAAGAGGGCGGTGAACGGTCGAGCAAGGTAATAGTGTAGGTTTGAGATGGTTTGAGGTTCGAATTAGATTTGAGAGAAAGTGTAATTAAGTTCGATAAATATTAAACTGGACGTAGTCTTAAGTAAGTTGCCTACAATATGTATAATGTTTATTCTTAAGCAATTCTGAAATAGATATAAATAATATCAGAAATATATATAATACTGGCTGAGTATCGTAATAAGGGATGTTGAGGGCCTGCCCTTATTCCCATATTGTGTCTCTAGTTGCCTAGTCGATTAAAAAAAAAAGTATTTCCTTGCGAGCAAAATAAAGGTCACACTTGTCTGATCGTTCTACCATCTTACAAAAACTATTTCCCTGTTTTTCTTGCAGACTTCAGATATCTCAAAACATTCAGTGGAACATCAACAATAGATATCTAAATATACCATATTTACATAATTGCTTGGTTAAGTAAGGAACTCGACTTACAATCTACCCTTTTAAATTGGAAAATTAAGATAAACTCAATTACTCTGGACTAAAATTGCTGTAATTTATGTGTGCTAGTATAACTAGTTCAGTTAAGTTCCTTGATTTATCCAGACAACGCGTAGAAAATGTTGGCCGGATTTTTTTTAAATCGACACTTGTTAGAAATCAATCCAATACAAGACTTGTACTATGCAATACTTTCCTATATAAAGCGAATGGCAAGATGGCATTAATTTGTACCGGTTTAATAAAATGAATTAGGCAGTTTCTATACTAACGGTCTGTTAAATAACAAATACAACTTCTGCGCCCCGCATGGATTTATTTTCTGCTTTTCTTGATCGTTTCTAATCACTCCAGAAACGAAAGTAGTCATTATATAGGTATGTATTGTATTTTATAATCGTAAGTTAATATGCAAATACAAAACAAAACTACACATATACATAAGTATTCCTACAGAAGTGATTATTTTATACATAGCATAGGTACACAAAGATAATTTAGATCATAATGTTATTATATTAAACCTAGCATCTTTTATTCTCATTTGCATATTTTAAACTATTAACTTTATAATGTGGCGGTCCTCGTGCCGTCCACTCTGCGCTGGAAGTCCAGTCTTGTCCCTGCAATACTTAACGCATTGTCTTAAGGGTGTTTAAAAGAATTCCAACACGCGGAGAACGGCAGCCCGAACCGAATCAGTCTTTACGACTGGTAAACCGTAAAATCACTCCATTTTTGTTTGCTTTGCATATTTCATCATGATTCGTCTATCTTCACTTTACCTAGATAGCGCAATTCTTCATTTCTTATAGCGTTGGAGCGCCAATAGTGAACGAGCAAACATGTGATGACCGCTCTCGCGCTTTAACACGAAAAATAATTTGGTTAGTGCGTTGTTGACTGAGGAGCTTATGTACATCCATCAAAATTTTGTGTATCCATACCGAGTGTAATCACTTTTGCACAACATATCGCAGAAAATAAAATAACTACTCTCTAACTAACTGAATACCGAACTCAAAAAAGAAACATACATAACTACAACTATTGAATGTGTTAAAATTACCCAAAATGTCCAAAACGATATTCAACAGATGAAAAGAGCGTCCTGAGCGCCTGGTTGCATTCGCCATTTGTAGTATGCAATATTTCGTCCCTGTAAGCGTTTCATGATATTTTCTTGCTTGGCGTTAGTGGTCGACTGGCCTAATTCCACATCTTTTACAACCGATTATGAACAAATTGCAATTTACAATCATAAGTTAAGGACCACTGACTCGATTTGAAATTAAATCAAACATTAATAATAAATAAAAATAAGGTTAATAATAGTTGAGAAAATGAATCGCACTAATCATAAGATGTCCCTAGTCAGTGGATCGACAGTGGATGTAAGCAATGTCATCGGGTTTGGAATCTGAAAAAAAAAACACTATTTTCTCATCAATCCATTGCTGGCGTTGGATTCGGAGAGTCTGCGAGGCAAGGCAGCGTCTAGGACTGGTTCCAGTACGAATTCGGATACGCCTGCTTCGATCCCGCCTTCTGCTGGTTGTTGCCCTGAGATCTCTGCCCTGTGCTATTGCCAGAGTCCTGAAAACACAGGCCATGTTATAGCGACGACTTAGCAGCATAACAATATAAACAACACCAAGCATAATATTACAACATGCACTTCCACCACGTCGTATCAGAAAAAGTCCTTATGGTATTGAGAGTAGTAAGTGCAAACATAAGATCTCCAAAACATGACATAGAAGAGTCGACAACTGATTAAAGCGCTAACATATGCAAACACATTTTAACGAGAAAGCAAAGCGTTTCATCGTTGAAGTGTGACTTACCATGCGTCGGCCTTGGTGCCGCACTTCCATCTACAAGCAAAATAAAACCTGGATAACCAAAGAAACAAGAGCATGCTCTTCAGCAAGTGATTCGATAATAAAGTAAAAAATAATATACTACGAGGTGTGATAAAATCAAATTACACATGCCGACTCGTAAATTTGTTTCGCGTATAGGTGACATGCTCAAGTGGCGTGAATAACAAGCAATTACCTGGTGTAGTGGCTGATGCATAAGTTGTGTCGAGTGGTGTTGCTGGTGAGGCAGAGTTGGAATATACATCTGCGGGCCGTAGCCAGTGCCGCTAGGAGCTAGTCCGCTTTGACCTAGCGCACCTGTAAATGGTGGTGGAGTGGCCGAATGGAAACCCTGCTTTTCATAAGACTGAGCAAGTACAATGAGATTATTCAAGCCACTGCGTACTTACATTCACTTTGCCTAATGCTGTATGCGATTTGCCGTACATAGACAGCTCGTTGCCTGCATTACCGCCCGAAGACGCGTTTGCGGCGCCTCCCTTATTCGCTCCTTGCGTATTGCCTACATAGCCACCTTTGGTGTAGTCTTGAGTCTGACTCAGCGATTCGTAGCCAGACGTATAGGCAGAGGCATAGCTCGCCGGCTTAGGATACTGAGCGTTGGTATTGGATCCGTGCGCGTTTGTCCCGGCTGGCAGTTGCTGTGAATATACAAGCGAACGGTTAAACAAAACAGCGTTTCAAAACAACGCGATTGCTTACAGAGGTATACACGGCACCAAATTGATAGTTCGGTTGCATCGGTGTATAGGGCGTGAAGAAGTACGGGCCGGTCTGTGCCGCAGCAATCATCGGTTGCGTGCTCGTCTGCGTTGAGGACACCGGACTGGAATTGCTGTCCGTCCGCGCGTAGCGCCCGTCCGAGAGTGAGTAGCTGCCCTCCCGCAAGGTGGTCGCCGGTGTCTGGTAACTCATCTCATAGAACGGTGTTGTCTGCGCGCACAAATCACACCGGTCACTCATCACCGGCCAAGAACGCAGCCGCGAGCAATTCGATTCAACTTTTCGAAAAGTTTCATAACAGGCGGCGGAATTTGATAAACAATGTTATCGAATTTCGGCTTACAGACGGATCGTGCTTAGTGCGTGTTTGTTAGACGTGTTGTTATGACGGGTGAGTGAGTCAGGTGAGCTTTGTACACAAACTGTCATTATATACAATGACGCTGAAGAATCTTCGTTGGCGAAAACTCTTCATGTCACAACATGCAGGCAGCGAACAATTGCAATCGAATTTCTTCGAATTGAATTGTTCGTCTTCGCTTATTCATTCGTTCCCAGACGTTCAAATCTAGCTTCTAGATTCTTTACACATAAAGCAATGATTTGATCAGACATGTAAATGGATCACAGCAAACAGTTGCAATTTGTTTAACAATCATAACCACACAGTAAACATCCAAGAAAGTAACATTAACTTCAGGGAAACACTGAGTAAGATGTTATGAGATGTAAACAGATTATCACAGATTTGCTGCATTCAAATTTTAGCCAGGATAGAAGCAAATGATAAGCACCAAAAATTATAGTTAGCAAACAAATGTATGCTTACCATATGCGGAATTCGCTGTTGCAGCATTTGCATATCTTCGTAGGAATACATTGGCGGTTGAAAATACGGAACCTGAACCATATTGTATTGACCCATCACAGGAGTTGCACTTGACGGCATGTTAGAAACTACGCTGTTCGAATTTTTCGCTAAAAGAACAATTAGAACTCTATAGAACATAAAAATACACATGTATAGTAAAGCGCAGTTATATCATTGAAAAAATCAGGCTACCAAAATACATCTTACAGTACACAACAAGAATAATTCCTAACAGACGATCCAAAAAACTCTTCACATCTGTAAGAACGATTCAAACGTGTGCACCTCGGTCTCGTCATCGTTTCATCACTTGAATAAAGAATAAACTATACAAATAAAAGAACTTACATAGCGTGGTATTCGTCTTGCTAGACGTAGCCGTTGAGATTAGCGTTAACGCAGTCGATGTTGCCGAGGTAGTACTCGTCAAACTATTCGTCACAGTCGCACCAGCATCGTACGCTGCACTACTGCTACCATCCTTGCCCAACTTGTGGTTAGAGTTCGAATAGTTGTTGTACTGCGCTCCGGTATTTCCCCCATAGTTCGAGTTTGAATTCAGGGAGACATTGCCACTGCCGTAGACCGATTGACTAGTGTTCTGTTGTTGGTACGACTGATTGCTGGAGGGATAAGTGCCGCCGCCCTGAGGTATCGACGGAAACGGCGGCTGGCTGGCGTTCGATTGGTAGGAAGCGTTCGCCGAGTACGTGTTCTGATATGAGCTATTGGTATTGTTATACGACGCCGTGTCGCTGTTCACGTAGCTATTGCCGGCCGGGTTGGGTGCATACGACGAATTTGTCGTTTGCGTAGCGCTGTAGTTGGTCGACGAACTGTACGTTTGGTTCGGGTAGTTCGTAGACTTGCTCTGGTAAGAGCTATAGCTGGACGCCTGCGAGTATGCATGCGCATCGGACTGTTGTTTACTGAGCGAGTCTAACGCAGCGTTACCGCCGGCACCAGACGCGTTCGCACTAGCCGCCGAAGACGACCTTTGAGTTACAGAACTTGATGCACTGTACCCACTAGAGAGATGTTCACTCGTCTGAGGAATGCTATCCGAATTCGAGAGCTAAAATAAACAAAAACATTAAGTGTTCATCCAATTTACTACAAACACTAATTATTATTGAGAAGTAATAAATAAAAATCAGTCTACCAATTCATCTGCGAACACCAGCACAATCATCAAAATTTTGAACCAACAAAAAACTTGCAGGAAACAAAAAAGACGAAGGACTACCGATGCTCTCGGTCTCGTCATCAGATCATCATTTTATATCCAGCGATAGTATATTAATGAGGAATAAACAATTGAACTGACTTACGCTCTGCGTCATCGCTGAGCTAATACTGCTTTGTGCACTAGGTTTGGCTGGTGAGTATGCATCCAGCGCGGCCGTCGCCTGTTGATTGTTGAGATCCATAGAAGGCGTTGAACTGGAATCGAGAATCGACGTTGAATTCTGATACTTCTGCTCGCTAACGCCATCAAACGAACTGCTGTCTGACATAATGTCCATCGCACCAAATTGTAGATCCAACAATCCCATGTTGGATGGCAAATCTCCCGGCATTTCAACCGCAGATGCTGGGATTTTTGAAGGTGGTGGAATTTTTGCTCGTACCTTAGTCCGCGTTGGCGGTTGCTGGTGTACAGAAACACCTTCAGGTGCGCCGTAGCTGTTCGTATAGGTTGTTGCATTCACATACCCAGTCGTCGGCTGTTGTGGAGGCTGCTGTTGAACGCCGGCCGAAGCGTACTGCGCATTATTATTGCCATAATTCGCGGGCGGCGCTTGTTGCGGTTGCGCAAATTTATTCATCTCGTTGTTGTTACTCTGCTGTGCCAACTGGCTGAAATACTGAGTCTGTGCCGCATTCAACGTGCCACTCATAGCTACAGGTGGGTTCTGGGTCGCTGAGATCTGCGCTAACATGTCCATACTTTGCTGCACACTACTACCCAATGCTGTAGAATTATCCAATGTCACTCCTATCAAAACAAACCATGTTTGTAAAAACTACTGTAAACACTGTAGGATTAAATTACCTGTACTTGGTTCAGGTTCAACAACTGGTTCCACTGGTTGACTTGGTGTGAAAACTTTGGTTTCCGAGAGAGTTCCACACCATTCGTCTGCACCGGGAAACTCATCGCCCCAGTTCTCCTCCGTGTGATTAGTGGTGGTATTTGTGCCATCCCACGAATTGTCCCACGTCTCCATGGGGCGATTGTTAAATGTGCCACCGCCGCGATTGCTGCGTGCAGGGTACCGGCCACCTGCACGACCACCTCCACGGCCTCGTGCACCACCGCCACCACGAGTTGACCCACCAGGACGACCCCGTCGTTCTCGGCCACCGGCACTACCGTCTTCCATGTTGCGTTCATTTTCCTGCCTCTCGCGACCCCTCCAACCACGACTGTCGTTATGCCTGCCGTGAAATCGTTGTGCTCCACTGGTTTTGTTCCTAGGTTTGTCCTTATCACCTGCGCCTGCATTTATTGCGTCACCCCAAGTATCATCAGACGAGGCTGTTACGGCATTGTCGCCTTTCTGGTCAGATTTGCTAGTGGACTGTTGTCGGTTCTTTCGCTTTTTAACTGTAGTTTCCCATTTGTCCTAGAATATAACCATAAATGAGGTTACAACAAGAGACAATAATAGCAGGTCTTGTATTTCCTTTTCATGATTTAATAACTTATTGAATCTCTAAAATTGTATGTTCAGATTAACCCTGATTTAGTCAGATTAGCAAAATAATCCACAAGGAGACACTACCAGTTGTGAACACTTTCATTCTCATTATCATTTGGTATATTGCCCACTTTTAGTAAAATATTAAAAAGTATTTACTTTACTTACTGCAGCAGACAAATCCAAGAGAATATCAATGGCTTGTGCCATGTCATAGTCACATTCATGAAGAGCTAAGCAAACCTGATTTTCAGATCTTTGTGTCATCTCCATGACTTGGTGAATTTTCTCCACCTCGGACTTGTCACCATTGCCAGACGTGGTCGACTGTTGTTTGTCGCCAGGCCCCTTTGAATCTGATTTATCTATTTTATGTGCCTTTTCGCCTTTCGTCCCCTTGCCACTTCTGACGGTGGCCCGGTTATTTGAACTCATCTTTACAGTATGTACAAGTACAGATTAGTATATACAAAATATCTGAAACAAAAATGTGCACCGATTAGATACGCGAGCATAGAAAGTCGTCTTGATGAATCACAATCGCGCGCATGCCGCGACACAAAACTCATGGGCGGCCGGCTGCACAAGCGGCCAAGCAAGCGTGTGAATTCCGGGCGGCCGGGGGCCCCACGACGACAACCGGCGAGAACGTGGCGTTTTTTCCGACGGCTTGAGCGCGCGTGCTCGAAAGCAATTCCCAACTACCATATGGGTGAGACGCCATTTCGAAGCACTTACAAGCCACATTTGACATCCACGAAAATATAGTAGCTTCGCCGTCGGTGTAATCCACAATTGCGCGCTTGTAACTTACGATGGCTCACCGCCGCCGCCGCGACAATTTCTGGACGCGTTTCTGGCTCGTGCCGGCACGATATGAACTAATAATGGAGGAAAAAACTGGAGCGTTTACGCATACCTGTAAATGCCGTGAAACACAACGCAGCTCTGGTGTAATCACGTGACACATCCGATCAAAATGGCTGCTAACGCCAACGCTGTTGCCACATTTGTCAAACAAAGCTTGTACGACCGCGAAGTGAAGCGGCATGTGCTTGATGTGCCGCCCCTCCAGAGATGTTGCAAGAGCACACCAAGCTGCTTGCTTGAGTTTCTTTAGCTTGCACGGGGAATATCAAAAGAATCCGTTCATTAACTTTATCTTCTCTAACAATTAAACAAAGCGCAACACAATGAGAGCCTCACGTTTTATTGCAGCTCAAATGTGCGATCAACTCAAAACAAAGTACCGGTTTAATTCTTCCGAGAAAATGAATGCATTTCAAATTTTTTTGTATATTTTAACAAATATTATAATATCTTCTAGGCTAAAAACGTTGCAGTTTATATTACATTAAAAATTGTACTTTTTGAGAGTATTCAACGTTGAAATTTTTAAATTTTACACAATTTGCAGCGCCAAATTTACGGTTTTAATGCAAACTAAATCTTATAGATATCTTTTTTTATATATAATTTATCCTTGTTTTGCCGCTCAAATAACCTAAAATCTGAGTTATCTTTATTTGTAACAGGAAATTTAATTTCATCTTATATAAATAACATAAGCCAAATATGTTAATTCCAGCGAGTGGTACCGGTAAATATTATGCAAGATCCGCGAAAATTATTCGCTTTGCAAGACATGGCTGTACAAATAGACCATTTTTCCACATAGTTGTAACGGAGGTAAGGAAAACAGGTCAACTGTGTTTCATTGTTGTAAATATTAAGTGATTTGCAGACTAGGAGAAATCAACACATGCCTGTAATTGAACAGCTAGGAACATATGATCCTATGCCAAATCAACACAATGAAAAACTAGTCTCCTTAAATTTGGAAAGAATTTATTACTGGCTAGGTAAAGGTGCAGTTGCTTCAAAGCCAGTGGAACAACTTTTAGGCAAGTTCTTAAAAAGGAAATTAGTTATATGATAAGCATACTATTCAGAATGCTCCAAGGCACATCTTGTACAACCTGAAAAAGATATTAATGGGATTATTTTTTCAATAATTTATCTTATTTCATTTATTTAGATCTGGTATTATTAAGATATGCTAATCCTATTCAATTTTCATAATTTGTCAAATTGTTTTTAACAAGTATAATTTATTGGAATACAGGTTTATCTGGATTTCTCCCAATTCATCCATCATCTTACATGCAAGCATGGCGAACACGTCAATCACTCTCCGCCCTAAAGGATACACCACCTGAAGAATTTGAACCAAAGGTGGTTGAAAATACTAGTTAATCATTTATTCATATCTATCATAGATTAATCACTGTCTTTCATTTGTGGTGCAAAGTTTGTAAGCAATAAACATGTCAACTCTTTAAGATAGATGGCAATATCAAACTGGAAGAAATTGCACAACAATAAAATCTGTTTAAAAAAACAACCCTCCACGTAAACGCCTAATCCCAAAACGTGATAAAATCGAGAACAATGATTACAATATAATTGAAATAGTTTAAAGCCGCTGTTTGTCGGCAATAGTCTAGGCTGAAGCCCAAATTCATTGGTCCTTGTTTAAAAGTTTGCTGGCTGCAACAGATTTAGACGAATTTAGCATATGCATTAAAATCTCGAATTTTAAGAAGTAATTTCGAAAGTTTACCTGCTTTTAAACCTTCGCTAATGCATTCATCAACGCAGTTCTTGTTCTTGAGGAAGTACGGACGGATTACGTTGTTGTACAAAATGATGGAACCATTGAATTCAGTAGGAATCATCAGCCAAACCATGAAGGTACACTGCAAGACCAGAGCTTAATTAAAATAATTGAAATAGCTGGCCAGCTTGTGTTCATGTCAGCATGTGGCTGCCAAAAATCTATATTTAATTCCACTCTCATAGCAAATATATGAGATGAAGAAGTAGGGAGGACAAGACCTCAATTATTAAAAATAGCCAGATTTTCATGTACCTTCAACAGCCAATAAAGAGGAATCCACCTAGTGATGAGGTCCACAAAGAACTCAAAGATAGAGAATATGGCAAAGACTACCCAGTAGGTCAACCATTTCTTATCATCATCCGCTCTGGCTGTTTCAATGGCATGGATGGACATGTACGCTGGATACGCGAAGCCGATGCTGTTGCAGACAAGCTGACCGGCGAAGCCAAATGCGAGCCAGAGTATTGTAGTGGTAACAACGCCTGAGGGAATAACAGCACACAAAAAATACATTGTAATTAGTTGTACATTGATTACATTTGGAGGTCGTTACGTTAATTAAAGCAATTTGCGTATAGCGATAGCGAACTTCGAATATAAAATTACATTCCATCTTTGACCGCTTTGTACCTACCGAGGAACAGGTACGTCCTGTTGAGGCCTGTTTGCTGTTCGAGCTTGCCCAGGACTTGACCTAGGGGTTTGGATTCGTCGTGAAGAGTCTTGTCCAACTGCTCGCGCAGTTCCATCACTCTTTGGGCCATCGTGCCGTGGTAGTTTATCACACTGCGATTTCGATTTATGCGCGCAAAACCGTGGTCGCCGGACGATTAATTGTCGCCGTACAGTTTAGGTTAGTCAACCGACACCTGCACGGGGCCGTCAGTGGCGGGAGCGTGGATTTTCGGTAATTTTCAGTTGAGAGGGGAGTAATGATACAATGAGTCCAACGGAGTCCAACTGTCGTTGTTATGCGGTAATGACTGTCCTTGAGTGGATAAGGACGGATAATGAGTTAGAAACGCGATGTGAATCCTCGTTAACTGAATTTCGATGACATGGCAAAAAGTGCCACTTTCCTTTATTTGGAGCGACTTAATTCCAAATTAAGTGGCTGGGCAAAGGCCACAGTATCTTAATGTTTGCTCCAGTACACTTCATATTTCACAAATTATCATTTTTGTTAAATTTTTATCATTATTGGAAAATATAACCCCGGCAACCCAATATTGTTTTATCATTCATAAAAAAGTAGTTAATTTATCATTTAATAAGCTTTAAATTTAAGCAGAATTTTATCTTAGGTTCGATAATTCTTATAGAATTTAGGTGTTGATAAATGTAAGATGTCAAATGTACTCATAAATTTGAAGGTCTTTATATGTTCCTAAAAGTAAATAAACACAGGAATAAAATAACACCTATTATTTTACATAATTACAAAAAAATCATCATATTGCATTATAAAAAGTTTGAGTTTTTCTATCATATTTTTAAATTTGTATTCCTGCCTATAGCTCCCTCTGCTCATTGACAATTAAAAACATGCACTCGCCTAAAATTCCTAAATTTCACTAGGTAACGAGAGGCCATCGCACATATTACTTAACAAATCAATTCCCGAACTAGAAGAGAAAATCAGCTAGCTATCGTAAGTTTCACAGAAATAGTCGCATTGTCACTTTTTACTTTATTTATTTCTTCCAGATGATCGCGTCAAGAATTGCTCCTAATGTTCTGAAGTCGGCTAACGCCATCGCCAAGAGGCAAATGAGCGCTATCTCCGGCCCTCCAACGGTGCGCATAAGCTTCGCCGAGAAAGCAGCTCACGGCATCGTTATCACCGTTAGTATACTTGCCATGCCCGCCTGGGTCCTCACCCACATTCGGGAATACCGAGGATTGGCTTAAGCAATTTAACCAGTGTTGATAAATGTAGGATAGTAAATGTACAATGAGTAAACTAGATTAATTCAAACAACTGTCTTTTGCAATCATAAGTCACTACCCCACCGTTAAATTAGTTGTTAAGAAATATTAAACACCCAGTTCAGTTGCACTAGCATATTGAAAGGTCAATTAGAATTTATTCCCCACTTTTTAAGGTTCACAATAATCTGGAATTATCATACAACATAAATATATTCCATCTATCTGTAAATATTTGTGCCAATGCAAAACCAAATTGCAATCCTTAGTTACGCGTGTAATGTTATGACTGGACCCACAATGGACTATAGACAAAGAATGTAGAAAACACTCATTACTGATTAGAACCCAAATTTAAAATAACATCTAATATTCTGTAGCTAGGTAGACAAATACAATATTACACAACCTGGCACCGCCACAATACCCATTAGTATTGGTTAACTATGAGTTTGTGTTTACGACAAGAAGTCATCATTAACGTACCCAAGGGTAAGGCTAACACGCATTCGATATAAACCGACTGTAGAAAAAGGTCTACCTATTACAAGCTAAACGTGTAGAATATGCCGATTGGGTCTGCGAGTATTGAAACATTCATGTTAAACGTCGAAATGTCAACGTCGAGTGTTCCAGCTATGAACTACAAAGGTGTTCAGGTTTGGTATCATGGAAAGTGACTTAGATGCGACAACCGGAGGTCGCAAATTTGAACTATCAGGGTTGTTGTGTGCTCTCAGTGTCCTTTGGTCTTACGCAGGGCGTTCTTGTTAAAACTACAAATAGATCCAAGTAGTGCAGAGCGCTGGGTGGCGTCAGGGGCAGCAGCGAGATGATTGGTGGGCGATAAGGGTTCGATTGGAATTGGCGGCGGAGGTGGTGGTGGAAGGCCTAGACAACACAGAGATAACAAAAACATCGGTGCTAGTTTCACGAGAAGGTGAATTGCAATTCAGAAGAGTTACCGCTAAGTGTCGGTGGTGTTGGCGTGTCCATCGAGTTCGCCGTGCTGGAACTAGTTGCACTTTCGGAACGCTCGCTAACTTTTGGCTTCTCTTCTTTTTCTTCAAATGTCTTCTGCCTTATCTATTCGCAATATAATTGAACATTATAGACACTTACATTTACTTTTTTTAAACTACCTTTGCCTGTTGCTTTTGCTCTTGGCGCATCTTCTGCCTCTGTTTCTTTTTCTCTTCCTCAGAACTCATCATTTCTTGCACCCGTGTGAGCCGCTTTTGATTCCGCATAATTTTCTGTTCTTCCTTTAAACGATCTTCCAATTGACGACAGATTGTCTTAAGATGTTCTTTTGCTGAATTGGGGATCTTTAGTAAAGCTTTATCGGTGCTTTCAAGAGTTAATACCACGCTTGAAAAAAATTGGTGTTTCAGGAGCGATTCAAGTGATGGTAACCCAACTTTACAACCTTCCGCCGACAAAATTGATTCTAGTACTGATTCTGTAAAATGAACAAGTCAAACAGCTTCCAGAATATTATTTAGAAAGACGTACTTAGTTCTGATGATGCATCTAGAGGTAATGAATCAATAACACTCTCGTGTAGAGGTGCTCCAAAAGCCATTTCGTAAATGGTATGCCCAAAACAATAGACATCAATTGCTTCGAGTGTATTGATCTTTTTATGTTGCATGAAGTATGGTCGATAAAAACTGGGTACGCCCAGAATGCCATTTTCAATGTCCAAAAGTTTAATTCTTTCATTTTCTATCACCAAATTTCCAGTATGCAAATGACCTGAAAGTATTTTATCATTAAATTTACATTTCTTGCATCTAAAGGTATATTTACCATAAGGAAGTCCTTTGTCATGTAGAAACTTTAAAGCTTCCAAGATCTGTCGTCCGTACAAAGCCACTTGCTTGACGTCCAGCGGTTTATGTCCCTTTGGATTTCCGTACTTCTTCATGAATGACTGCTTCGCTTTAGCACCACATAGTAGATCACGAATCGACCCAGTTTTGTTGCATGCACGGACAAACATGCCGCCCACGTCTGTGCATAGAGACAATACGATTGGCTGGATGAAAGGATGCTGCAATGCATCATATTAGTTGAATTTATTGTTGATGGAATAATGCATTTACCTGAATTTGATTTAGACTTTTTATTATGGCAAGCATTTCCTTATCATCCAGATACTTGTCTGGACCATAATCAACCCAATTTGCCCACAGCTCATCTTTGACTAAATTTTTACTCTTCACATGATAAAAGTGTTTGCGTAGGCGCCAGCCGATATCCGGTAATGGGCCGACAAGTTCCCAGCCAATTTCACCCCTCAATGCCAATGACACATGTTGTAGTGCTTGTTCTAAAAATTACACATCAAGTGAAAGCACCAGTAACATGATGCAATATTATGTAAGCTATATATTTAATAAACTGCTTACCACTGAAGGGTTGACAATAGTTGGCTGGGTCTACAAATGACCTAGCTGGTAATGATGACACCAAAATTGGATTCATGAGTATGAAGTTTAGATATTTCTGCAACACAAACATTCAAATTATATTAGACACACAAATGGCAATTGTTCAGATGCCTTATATATTGGTTCTATAACAGTACACACCTGTAAGCCTTGTTGTCGTTCAGCAATAAACTCTGGAGCTTTATTACCAATGATTCGCTTTGGTGGCAGACATAGAGGGA
Organism: Diploeciton nevermanni; assembly: GCA_027575565.1. Lineage (NCBI taxonomy): Eukaryota > Metazoa > Arthropoda > Insecta > Coleoptera > Staphylinidae > Diploeciton > Diploeciton nevermanni. Next base: position 9,125,385 of record JAODIE010000007.1, read on the forward strand.
TCCCTGACTCCTGCAACGCCGTGTGCAGCTTGACAAAATCATTGTATCGCTTGACGATCTGCCACGTCTGGTTTGTAAAAGGCCCCCGGTGCACACGGATGATAAACTCCTAGAATTGATTCACATCGATTAGTGGAGAAGAAAATGGGCGAACGTAAATGTTGCAAACTAACAGTGTACCCTTTAGAGTCGCGCCAGTTCTCAATAACGCATTTTATCGGTTCGGTGTCATCGAGAGTCACTTTGTTTATTACTTCTTTATCGAAAATAGCCATTTATTCGTGAAGTCACACGGGAAATCCATATCTGATAATTACGCACCACTTGAAAAGCAATGATCCGTCCGCGTATGGACGTTTTATTATGACAGCTTCCAGTGACCTGTGAATTGACAGTGTGGCGTATTCGAGAACTCGTCACCAAATTTGAAGGGCGTCAGAAGAATGGCGCAAGCCTTGAAACAGTTGTGAACGATATAAAATTAGAACATGTACTTGGGTTTAAACGATTTAGATCTACATGTTTCTATTCGCAACTATGCAGCAGGTATCTTGGAAATTAACAAAACGCAGGTGTTTAGTTCTTCAAGAAGGCACCGATTCCAGCGCCGTTAGTATCATTTACATTTGTGAGTTCAGCATTTTCATATGAATAAAACGCTCTTCTCAATAAAGTGCAACGCGACACCAACTCGCTCAACAGGTGGAATCGAACCACTTCGGCGCTAACCGACTACAGGTTTGAAGCCTGCACACCAGACCACTGATGTTCAGTTGAGCGCAACGCCGGGTGTTTTCGATTTTATAAATAGTTGGAGAAAAATATTTTCAGTTTGAGATGTTAGAAAGTATACTGAATGAAATCAAACCATTATGGCTCAACTCAATATTGAAATTTACAAAATGCGACTGAATTTAGTTGATATTCTCTTGAAATGAACTGTATTGAAATCAATTTATATTTATTGCCTTGAAAAATTTACTTTGTTTTTTTTTTTATTACTATATATATATATATATATATTTATAATGCTTTCCGCATTCATTCAACATCATAATTTATACGAACTTTCTTTCCGAACAGAAAGCATGACTACGGTTTTATCTTTCAGTTATACGGAAAGCAAGCAAAATTGTAAAAATTTACTTGGGTTTGTGTGAAAAGTCAGGTTACGCAATGAGACTTCAGAAGGAAATTTGAAGTAATATCTTAGAAAGTTTTTAGAACCCCAATTGTAAAACATTTCATTTCAGTTTGGCACAGTTCAAGGAAAATACTTGATTGAACTTAACAGATAGAAATAAAACACATTCTTAGAGCTGCCATTTATAAATTGATAATTTTTCAAAAAATACACATTTCATTAGAATACTATCTATATACAAATTACATTAAATTATACTTTCTGTTTTTGAACAGACACTGTGTAGCCAACATAAATCATAATTGTGCATTCAATTAAGTCGATAGATGCGTGCGCCGGGCGAAACAAAAAAGAAATGCGCGTGTTACAGAGTAAAACAATCAGATTGGTCTATTAAACTAGTGCGCTGCCAGCCACGCTTCGCTTATCGGCGCTTTGCAACCGGAGGGGCGAAGAAAAAAATGCGCGGTGCAAATACAAATCCATCGGTTAGAAAAGAGAATACTGTTCGTTCGACGTTGTGCCAACTGGAATGTTGCTGCGTGTGATGAAGATGTCAATCAATGTTGAAATATTGATCTGAATTTTACTGGTGTGGTTGCTAAACTGGTGGTCTTCGTTATCGTCCTCCAGCCGTGTGGCGATAACAAAGTCGGGGCCATTTTGTGTGGTGTGACAATTTCAGAAACGTGTGATGTGACACGTGATATTTATAAATAAATAAATAAATATTTAGTACATAACTAATAGACATAAAAGAAAAGAACAACGAACCGATGCGATTCTATCGAAATCGGTTGAAAATAGAATACAATTAATTTTGACGTTTTTCAACCAAGAAAACATTGATTTAATTCGATAAGAGGCAAAGAAATGTGTATTAAATCGCGTATACTTAGTAAAAATATATTGTTTCTCTCATAAAATATCAATGCTTCCTTGTGAACTTTTCGGTACAAAATGTGAATACTATAAATTTGGCGTACTTTTGTTTGCCTAAATTCTGCTTGTGCAAAAACAATGCAATTGTTACAAAATAGACATGGTAGCATGACGAACCACGTCCGTACATCATTGTTGGTTCATTTGTTAATTATACATCTTTAGCTAGAATATTTTAAGGCACAGACAAATTACAATTTATTTCAAGTCTACCACCACGCTCTATGTGAATGGGCGTGTCACACCTCAATCTAGTTTGTTTGATCATTTCTTGCTGTCAACGCGCCGTGCGGTTTCAATACTTGTTCGCAGCGTTCTAAAAAATTAAGTTAACTTCTCGTCTCTGCGCGCTCTGGTGTGCGGCGTGGTTCCATCGAAAAGGGTACATCATTCCTACTTATATAAACACGTAATAATTAATAGTTCTAAAATATATTATATAATACAATCAAATCTCCGTAAGTCGCGCACGGGGGCGGGCTTACTTTGTTCAGGACTAGAATCATAGGACATATTCAAATAGTTGCGCTCAATGTACGTACGCTGTTCATTAATCTGTATAAACATTAATTTGAGTTGCATGATTAAATTCTTTCATATTTCTGGTTGTTCTTGATTTGTTCGTTGTGCTAACTGGCATTGGTGAATTTTGTTGGTATTTGAATTTATTTCTTGCCAATATATTCGATTTGTTTGAGTAAGATACGTTTATCCTCGGTGAGTAGTAGAGCCTCGACGCAACCCGTGAAGTAGGTGGTCGAGAAGCATTCCCTCCTGAGCAAGAACAAGACAAAGTTAGCAACAATCATGAGAGTATTTGCTCGAAATGTTTGTCAAGCGAAAAATTTACATGCGAGAGTGTTAAAAATCCAGTGGCAAAAATCCCCAACCAATCACTGTTAAGGAAAAATTAGTCGAATCAAAATATTATTTGCTTGTTAAACTGGTTAAAAATGACAAAATACGATCAAAAAGATCAAAATTAGCTTCCTTAAGAAATGCAATATGTTTTAGGGTAATAGACTAGAAAATCCTTGTTAGACTAGAAAAGATTGCAAGTTGAAAAAGTTGTTATTATCAAGATTAGTTTGTAACGTGCACGAGTTTTCCTCTGTACCTATACACCGGGTTCAGCCCCGTGCAATTGCTTTATCCACGTCTGCACTTGTTCCATTTCGTCTGTCAGCTGTAGCGCCTCTAGACACCCTTTGAAATAATCTGTCGTGAAACAATTTTTCCTGCAAATAGATTCCAACACACATAATCACCACAAGTAATAGCTAGGAGAAAAAAAAAGGTACATTATTTGGAGATGGGTAAAGCAAGAGAGTGCTTTTATATCTCCAAATAAAGGAAGTGAAACTACAAGGGCACGTGGAAAAAATAACATGTCACACAAAAGCAATAATTTCTGCGCGCAAAAAATTGCTATTTTTACATCAATCATCGTGAGAACGGGACAATCGTGCCACTGATGACGCTTTACTTTTACTTGATACTGAAGGTAATTGGCAAAGCACAAATTACAAAAAATTACAAAACTAAGCACAAAACGGGTTAAAACTTATGACCATTCAAATATATCCGCATTCAAAACCAAGACTGGAATTATGCCACAAATGATTTTTACTCTTCGCAACTGAAAATTTCCACGGTACGCGTTTTTGATGCATGCACGGAAAGACAGAGCCCATTTGTTCGTTCGAAAAGGTCGTGAATCATTAAGTTTTAATTACTTGCTATTTTATTACGCTAAATGTTAAGGATCCGAGACATATCAGCACGAGAAATGGCTTTCTTATCAATATTTAGACATTCGATTTGGAAGTTAATGTGCGATTGCGAAACGTTAACGGGTCTTGCGCAAACGCAATCACTTCGAAATAATTGGTTATTCTACGCAGAATATTTATAAACGTTGCATGTGCCTATTGCATTCGACAGAATGAACATAGGCAATGTTTAACGATCATCGATCATTGCAAACAATGCGCGTTTGAAAGTGCATCCACTTGCAACTTGAGTTGCATAATAGCACTTGTCATACAATGGGTTTGCGTGCAATGTTTACCTGCATGAGGAATGTAGATTCGTCTCTCTGAAGAGATTGTAGCAATCCTCGCAGATGCGGTCCAACCGCGCGAATATGCTCTTATCGTAAACGCCTTTGCACTGGATGTCGAAGAACGACCGCTTGGTGAGATGGTGCGTGAGCAGTGGAGTCGTCCGTTGTGTCGGACTGCCCGAAGTCATCTGAAGAACCAAAGCGACAGCCATGTATGCCCACACTCCTTGAGTGCTTATGCTCGTCGCTCTGTGATGCATCTGGAACAGGAGAGCGGCGGCGCGATTAGTGCGATTTTGTGCGCAGAAATCGGAGCAAGAAGGGCACGCCGAGTGCCTGCGGCGGCATGGTCACGCTTGGCCGCTGCTGGGCTAGAGGAGTGCCGCGGTGGAGACGCGCTGTCTCCTGAGTCAAACGCAGCCTTGGACGTTTTTCAATGGTGACGCGAAAATGCCATGAACAAAGAAACCGCGCATGGTTATATAACTCAGTCGTCTCAGTACATTGTCATACTGTGGCGCACGGTCCTAGCGGTAGTTCAAAGCAGTTCGAAGTAATTCCGCGAAAAGGATAAGATGAGTCACAAGATGGCAGATGACAATTTGACGCGCCCGCAATGCTAGTTGATGAATTCGACGAAATTACCAATTAGCACGATTAGATGCGCAATTTCATCGCGTTGTTTGGCATCGTCGTAAAGCAAGAAAAAAGACGCAATTGAGATAATTCCGCACTAATCAATTCGTCTGCAAACAATTAGTCCGCATCGTATGCTGTGACGCTGGTTGCATATGCTGGAATTTCCACCATCGTCGTCAAAGATCACCTTCTTTAAATCGCCATTTAAATTGGCATAACTCAGAGTAATTATATCGATCGAATTGATTCACAATTTCTATAAATACGCGTCATTGCATAGTCGGAAACTTGCATACTCAGTGGTTATTTTAAGATATCTGTCTGTTTCTTCGTGCGATTCCTTCACGGAACTGAAAACTCACAAAGGTATCATTGAATCTTTACGTTTATTATTAATCTAATTAAAATTAGATATCACTGTGAACAAGTGACAACAGAACCCCATGAGTTATTTTACTTATTTTCATACCCAAAATTAGCACAACTAACGCATTTAGTTGTCAGCCATTTTGTGCCATTTATTCATATCATTCTCTAGGTCCTAGGATAAAATCGAAATGCTTTGAATCGATACGGACAGATCGCTTGCCTATGTGACGATGTCGGTTTAGATACTTTTTCATCGGCAAAACCAGCTCGAAGTTAGCTCGACCGTGTCGAATTTCCGCTAGCGAAACATAATCTTCGGCCGCGGCGTCGTTACCGGTGGTGATAAATTGCACCAGCATGCGTGGGAGGGTGGAGAAGAATCACGAGTAGGCACCGTTGCAATTGGACTATTGATAACATCTAGACAGACAGCCCATATGAATGTGTAATTTATTTCAATTGAGATAAACAACTTAGTCGCAAGTTTCACCTAATTTTCCGACTTTTATCAGGGTTTTAAAACCCTCATTACGTGACATTCATAATAATTAACTACGTACTATTGAGCCATTTGCAAAATAAAAGGCACAATGATCGAAACGTTTCGCGAACAAACGAATTAATTGATGGTAATTATGCAGAAAGATAGTCATCGCGTTAATATGCAATTCGGAGTACGTAGAAATATCGTGCACCTGCTCGATCCAATTTTATCGAATATAACAATATGTGTTAGGTTTTTTAGAACGGGTAATTGCACCTGTAATTTACAACCAGCAGTTAAAGAACAATTCTAGCTTTTTTTACTTTGGCAGCCTGGGAGATTATGCGGCATAATAGAGAAATGAAAAATGTGAAAAACAAATTTGTAAAACGTATTTTGTTTTAACCGATTATCTACGAAGACTTCCGACATTTTCATAAGTGACAGGTGACATTTCAATGCGACGTTTTCCATGGAATTAACTACCAGTAAATACCAACAAATTAATTTCCTCTGAGGAAGTTATCATGGCAGGTGAGCGCGGCCAATTCAACCTCATCTAGATGCGTATGTAAGTCTAAAGTAAATTTTCATGCAAAGTGATCGACGAGCGCGGTTTTTCGATATCAGTAGTGATCTTGCGCCTGGGTCGATCGGTCGAGTTCTTGTTGAGCGTCTGATATTGAGCACAAAAGTAACAGTCGCCACTTGGTATTATTCCAACTTTTGTTTGCGCACGCATAGTTTTGTTGTTTCGCGTTTTCCAGCGGCGGCATGAGCGCACCACGTAGCGGGTTCGCGATCGCGCGCGCCTTGATTTGCGCGCCCGGCGAACGCGCGCGCCGAGCAGTCTGTGCCGACTCGACCTTGCGCCATTCACGTCGCGAAGGAGGCGCGCGGCGTGCATGGGCCGGTTGTGCCAGCGTGCTGGTGGCCGGCGGCGAGAGCCGGGCGGCATCGTGTGATCGCGCGATGCCGGTGATATTTACGTGCGACGCACATAAATTATCTGCCAACAATTTCGCATGCGGCCGTTGTTTTTTCGTTCTCTTGCGAGCGCCGTGTCGACTGGACAACACTATTGGATTACACTTGGCGTGAGATTATTTCTAGCTATTTCTAACTACACAGTAACCACTTTGGCTATTGAGGAGTAGATTTACCGCTGAATTTTTTGACACTTTTCATGTGCACTCCCAAGCGAATAATGATGCTCATGAGTGCACTTCCTGACTGCATTCACGGAAAACAACATCTACTTATATCCGCCTCCAGTTTGATTACAATACGCAAAAATGGAGAAAACGTAATGACTTTCAGTGGTAAATTTAGCCACAGCCAACCACACAATTGCATTGACATCTCGTAACTCACTTTTTTACACTAGTTACCTAAGTTAGTTCAGTAGTTCTGAATCTGACAGGTCCATCATGTGTGTCAGAGAGCGTGTAAATGGTTAATTACTACCTATTTGTGCAATTTCCAGCTTACGGATTGCGCGTGCCGTTACGTCTCATGGCGGGTGTAACGAATTGTCTTTGCAATACGTTCGTCGAATTAACGCGGCTGTCAAGACAATTGTCTTCGAACGGAGGCGGCGCACGATTGTCTCGCGTATGCCTCGATTAATTTGGGTGTAATCAAGAAGCAAAAGTCTGCGCATTCGGTTTTTATCACTGGACGATGCGAAAGAGTTGGCAGGCGATTCAATTTAGGCTGATTTGTTCTCGTTACTTGAATTTGTGCGAGAGTGAATCGATTCATAATAAATAATAATCAATTTTAGTATTTCAGCACTGAGAAATTGATTATTATTCACCAACAACATCTTTTAGCATCTTTCAATGAGATGTTACCGAATTTTTGGGTTTAAATGTTGGGTAGTAGCGCACAGTAGAGGGCGTTGCTGTGTGCAAGCGAACTGTGTGCGTGCGCATTGTATATTTCAATAAACTCTCTTTGCGTTTACGGCCAATTTAATAACACTTAAACGTTTGTTGATACTACACCATTATCTGGCATTATATAAGCAAGCGCACATGCTGATTTTATTCACCAATCATTCGCATTGGGTCTTTATGAATTTTATACCATTCGCATTTTATTACCATCGGTGCGCGAATCTCAAAGGATTGGCTGCGAAAAAAGCGCATCGCATTGGTAAACCGCAACGCGCGCCCGGGGTCTTCGGTCTTCCATTGAACCCATAGAAATTGCAATAAATCGCCGCAAAGTTCACCGCTGCAAATAGCTCAAATATGCAAATGACAAAAACGTGAAAAACAATGTTATATCGGTTATATTACTTCCTTCTTCCGGCGCGCACATTTTGAACCTGTTGCGTGTTTGTGTGCACGTTATTTGCTGTACAATGCAAGAGGCATAATGATGTCAATAATTTAATTACGATGAAATTATCGCGGTCTAATTTGAAGACGTTTGTTTTGATCGCGCAACTTACTTGTTTGTTTCGTCTCGTTTGTTTTGGATCTGCCAAACTGTGAAGTTTCACTCACGCGCAGTCGCGTGTTGCTCTTCTGCTCTTGGCTATTTTTGCAATTTGCAAGCGCGCATAGATGATTGCGAGTAGCGAGCAGGACCGCGCCGCGACGACTAGCTCAGTGACTATTGGAAAGTAAATCGGTTGCGCGAATGCGCCGCGCTCGTCGACATCGCGGGCTCAACGGCGCGCAATCGCGAAATTACCACCGGAGGCAGGAGCCAATCAAAAGGTGCCGCACCGAATTTCGCGCACATGCGGGCACAGTTGTCGTCAACATCAACACAATCAACCAACACCAACAACATCAACAGGTAGAAAGAAGCGCGTGTGGTTGTTTGCAATGCGAATGAGCAGGATCAGGTGACTTAAGACAACTAATTCGACACCCACCCGAACTTGATGGCTGGCGCCCAGCGTGTCGGCGAAGAAGAGATCACTTTCAGCTCAAAAGGCGGATGGACGGACGGTTGCGCGCCGGAATCGTTGACGCACGCACGAGGCGCACGACGCACTCTGTGGATTCGCAAACTCTGAGGTGCGGCGAGAATGAGTCTGCTGCTGCTGCTGGTGGTGCGGCGAAGAAGCTGCCGCGCGAAGACGCGGCGTCTGCGGAGTGAGGAGCACTGCGAGGTGGGACAGCGTCAAGAGACGCGTAAGATCGGCTTGGGCTTGGTGATGCGAGATGCGGACAAGTCGTGCTGCGAGAGCGCGCCGCGATAGACTACGCACTCGCGGGCTGAATTCGCCGCATATGTACACTTTGACACACACACACACTCCTTACGTCACCGGGGTGGCCGGCGGGCGGTCAGCGGCGGAGGTGGGGGCCGTGACACGCGCGCCTGTCAATCATCCGCTGCGCTCTCACCGAAATTTGCTTCCGTTTTTTGCGCCAAGTGGAAGCTATTATTACGAATGTGCACCTGGTGGTGGTTACCTGGCCAAGCACTGGAATTTATCTCGTTATGTCAAGTAAAAACTGGTATCACTGATGGTGACTTCAATGCTCACAACACTAGTATTAATTGGAAACAAACTTCAAACCAAAATAGAGATCCAGGTGCCGTTGTTGTCACTCAAATGTCATCGCAACTTCTTAGAATAAAGTCCCAAATAAACATCAACGACAAAATCATGAAACGCCACGACAATGATCGTTGCCAACGCCTCCGCTTCCGGACGGGATGACTTGCGGGATTCGTATCTCGGAAATCTCATGCGACACGCGAAAAAAGATTGCATTCGCTATTAATACATTTAATTACCTATTCTAAGAATGTGACATCAGAACTTTATTATTGCTGCGTTTCTAGACCCTACTTTTCTCATAATTATTGGTAACAATGCAGAAATTTTAAAGTGATCGTGTGAAAAATAGTTCATTGAAGCACATTTTCTGTCGATGACGTCAATGATAGAATCCAGTTTTTACTGGGCATCTATAAAAAAAGAATGAAGAATGGCGTTCGAGTGCACCATCCTCTCCGAAGATGAACTTGGCGGAATTTCATCAACGTCATCATCAAATGCATTCAGTGATTTAATACGCAGTTGATTTTCGTGCGAAGAACATGAATTTGCATAGAGCTACTTACGAATGCAAACAAACTGTGAACAAATTGATTTTAGTAATTGATTTTTCGATAATTGTATTCTTTAAAAACCTTCTTGTTACCTAACACTAAAGTTGCGTTGCCGAGAAATTTGTAACTCTTTAATGCGGTTACAGTAAGTACTAATATTTCTATTGATAAAATCAAAGAATGCCCAGCGGCACGCGGTCAGTCCAAATAATGATCCACAAGGTGGAATAATTGCATCAGAATGTAGATTTTTACCTACCCAGAAACGCCCAATGATGCAATCAACAAAGGCGCAACAGTTTCATTTTTTAAGTAACTGAAGCAGAATGATTAATTGAAGTGGCTACCAACCGGCAAATGCCATTCTTCTTTATTTGTGTCTCATTTCTTTTCGGTAATGAATTCATGTCAACTTGAAATTTGCATGAAAAATATTATGACCTGCTGAATATAAATTAATTTTTATTGTGTTGTTAACGTTGCTGCCAAAACATGTCAAATGTAAGCACGTTTTACTGCTCATGAAAACGCATACATTAATTTGACTACCTGCAACGGGTAGCTGCTCCGAGTTTCTGTTTGTACTAGTTTCAAGTCAAAATGCATTTCAATGAAGTCATAAATATTTTTGTCAACGACCCGGCACCACGCACTGAGCGCATTGAGTTATCTCCGAAACATCAGCCGTTGCGTTCCAAACTAGATATGAGGCTATCACGAACTCATTACAAAACGATTTAAAACATTAACACACGCCACACAAATAACTTATTGGGTTATTTTTCCACATTTTAAGTTTGATGAGATGAATTGCTTGAATGGTAAGGAAAAAATTTATCGCTACATTGATAAATATTGTATGCAACCAGTCGTGCCTTAATCTATAGTAGCTTAAAGCTGAGCTTGTGAGTTACTGTTCGGGAAGTCCATTCAGTAGTTAAGTAAGTTAGCTCACGCGACAGTCTAGTTATCAACATATAATGCCTACTCGGTACACATTAATTTCACACCAAATGATAAACAAATAACGGCATTATTAGTGTGTTTATTTTGGTTGCCAGAGGTGTCCAATTATAATGAAATAATCGAGTGCATTTTAAATTCGTTGGAGTTGATTAATAATATTGGGGCGTCAATGGTCATGAATTGATGTGTGTACAGAGTGGTAATGCTTTTTACATCTCGTAAAATACGATTACGATCATTTGACCGATGATAATTAGCCGCGTTTGATGTAGGCAACTTTATGTGTTGCTTTTGTTTGTTCATATGCATTTGTCTGCGAAATTTATTGTCATTTTATGAGTTGTCCTTTGCTTTTTTTTTGGAACTAAAAACGCCTGATGAATAAAATATACCCATATCAAGCGCGAATTGGGCAATTCAGAATATAATGGAGTGTATGTCAAACAAGGTCGAATTTAAAGCAGTCGTCCGATGTTTGCCTAACTAGGCCTCCAAGACGATATCACATCACACCCACTGCAGCGGCTATTTTTACCAATTGCAATTATCTCGCTGGTTTTATGCGCGTTGGATGGCTATTGCGATCTCGATGCACTCACCTAATAAATCCGGCACGAAAGAAATGAAACTCCGATAACGTGCCCATACGTAACAACAATCATGCTGGCGGGCGACGAAGGTCGGCGACGTGCAGAAGATCCGTTCTCGGGTAGCGACGGCGGGAGCGGCGACTTTTTCCGCGTAAACTTCACGTCCTGGCGTGCATAGTGCGCGCTCATTGAGGCGATCGAGGCAGTGCGGGCCACCGACACTCTCCGCGCTCTTCGCGTCTCCGTCGCGGCGACTGAGCTGAGCGAGGTGCGCGTGTGCTGAGCTTGCTCAGGACAGCGCGGCGCGCAGTCGCAGCGCAATACTGGAGAGCAGAATAGACGAACGTGCGCCGCCGCACAGGATGGAGCTAATTAAACTTCATGCACGCGGTGTATGCTCCTGCGCATCACAAACTCTGCCAGCCGCAAAAGTCACACACACGCTGAACCAGAACCAGTGAGTTTCAAAATGTGATACAACAGCTCTTAGTAATGCAGTGAGAATTTACTGCAAAAAACTGCTTCTTTTGGCTTCAATTTCTTGAAGATGTACTCTGGTTTTCTTGATTTTCAAGTATCATTCGTATTCAGCTCAAGGAAAATTGTATCCATCTGAGGAACGTTCGAGAGAGACTGGAGTAAATGTACACTCCTGCCTTTCAGTCGTAAAAATACTCTAGAACGGCATCGTTAGATGTCTTCATACATGCATCAAGCATTAAATTAAAACTTCAAAGTCAATCAACTATTTAAGGACAGCATTTTTAACAAAATGGTACACCCATTTAATTAACTTATATCTAAATTGATATTTTCCTATTTCAGACTAAATGAAAATGTATCAATATTATTAACCTTACCAAATAAGATACCACCATCAAACAACACCTGGTTATAAACCAAATTTCTACACCAAATTCAATCCAACGACAGCAACCCACAACACTAACCGACACTCGGTCAAGAAGAACTGAACAATGCGTGCCACATTTCAGCGCCACCTTGAGTCGGTCTCCTCAAAGGACAACTGATGCGCTACCGGTGTCGGTTGGTGGTCCCAATGGTCCCGCATTGACGTCATAGCAAATTAGTCGAAAAATACCCTACGACATCTTCTACCTGGCCTACGAGACGTGCCATCAATCATGCGATAAGAAAAAACTATTAGACGATAAAAGTCCCCGACTGTTAAATTGGGGCAATATTATGTCTGTAAATCTGGACTTTTTCTGCTTCTTGGAAATTTCCAAGAACCACCAGTGAGCAATAAAAAGTGACTTGTTCTTGAGAAGGCTGAAGATGTTATTTCAGGCTTTGAAGGTAAAAATAATTGAAATGTGTGGAATTGTGGAAATTTTGAAGTGTTTCCGAGTATTTGGGCTATTTTTAGATTTATTTTCTCGTTATGTCAATTATGTGAAAACAGGTAGAGCGAAATTGTGAATGGATATGGCAGTTTACGCGATGTCTGCCAAAGGTCTATGACTCTTCGATATTAAATTGTAATTTGTTTATTTTGGAAAAAGTTGATTAAGTTATAAATAACTTGCTTAGCAATATGCTAAAAAAAATTTTTCTGCACTAGGAAAACTTGCTAATAAATTCGCTTCTCAACTGTGACTCACTGAGCATGTTTTTATAGAATACTGCTTGTTATTTGTTATTGTTGGAGCGTACTGCAACCACGCCGATTACCAGACACCGTACTTGACCACTAACTACTTCATTCTACTGCATCAAGTACTTTATTATTATTAGCAATTATTAGGACTGAATTCTGTTCAAATATATATTAAATATACCCCCACGAACCCAAAATAAGCTCCTTGCTATCACTGCTGCAGTCAGATGGTTTACCGACTAAGCAACGGTGCGAGAACACTGGTTGATTGTTTAAAAAGTATAACACTAAGGATTTTCCATTAGGTACACAAGGTATTCGTCTAGAGCCGCCAAATTGAAGAGGCTCCGAGAAAATACTGAATACTGCCATGACACGACACTTTCAAGACACTTTATACCTATAGGAAGAGAGAGATTAAGATGCGGTTGTGATTAAGACTTTTTGGTGGATAACAATTGGCTACTTAGGATTTTTTCTTAGAATAGATTTAATCGAAGGTCAATTATTTTGTGCAGATGATAGAATATTGAGCAAAACCAACAAATCCTGTTTCCGCCCGGGCTCGAACCGAGGACCTTCTGCGTGTAAAGCAGACGTGATAACCACTACACCACGGAAACCTCGGGGATGGTAGTACAAGCGTCTATGTATGTGTAGAGTGATTTGTTAATTATACGAGTACACTGTTTATACAATTTGCAATACTTACTAAAATTCCCTTAATAAAATATTTTTGGTATGTTGCCTGCTTTAGTAAAACAATTTCGGTTTGTTGCCTTCTTCTGGCAACTGAAGAAGTGGTCCTGATGCATAAGTTTTATTCTTATAATGAATTTACTATTTATATAAAATTGTTTCATACTCCTAAATCAAATTCTTACGATTCCGGCTTCACTTTAGTAGGAAGATATAAACAAGAAAAGTGCTTCAATTATAACGTAATTTTCGTGGAAACGTTAAAATTAGCTCAACTAACGTCACTTTTAATATTCATCAATCTTATTATTTTAATTGTTATTAAGAAAACTGTCGCAGTTATCATATCATAGTTTCTTATCATACAAGATGATTACAATCAATATTAACGCATCCTTTATAAATAAATTCGTTAATCTCCCAATCAATCTCCCATAACTTTAAATATTCACGGAAGTATCGTTCACATAATTGTCATGAATTTATCAACAGGTGGCAGACGCCAAATCAAAACAGTACGTGACTCCTGCATCTTTCTACAACAATGAAAAGTGTCCGACTCTTGACACCGGAGATATTTTGTAATTACTTCCGCTATGGCGACGCACAAGGCGAACAAGCGAACGACTCAAAGGGCGTACTTCCGAACGCGCATTAAATCATTAGCTTCAACTGCTCATTTCTCCAGGAAATATAAATAAATCGGTTATTATAGTGTGTTTATACTGAATTGAGTTGTTTAATTTTCACATAGGCCATAATTACTAGATTGGATCGTTTCATGATTTATTGCCGGTGCAATTCATTAAGGTGCGCATAAAATATTGACATGAAAATTGGTTATGATGGACTAAATTAGTCAGCCTTGAAGTATATTGCAGTAATTGCATTTTATGATATTTTTTAGGCGGTGAATTGCTTGAATCAAACTAATAAGCCGTAAATACTGAATCAGATTTTCTGCGAATAAAAATATTTGCATTCTGAACGGATGTCCTGCATTCTTAAAGTCACAAGTCGATTTAAATCAGGAATTTCCCTTCAATATGCAATCAATCACTATTGCATGCATTTGTTTTTCAGTTAATTATAACAAATGACGCAGTGGAATAAAAAATTACGCGGAAAATTGCATAAATTAGAAAAATACGTGAATATTTAAATGACTAGCAATCATCTAGTAATGAGTAGTCGTAAATTGTGTTTGGGTAACAACGATGTAATTAATTCTACATTGTGTGGTCTTAAATTGTATATAAGGTGTTTAACATCATGTTGCGGAATAGTTTAAATAGTAATTTAAGCGAATAGTGAAAACACATTGTGTGTGACCACTAAGTGAGTGAAAAATTATTTTGTTTTAATTATAATAGGATCTGGAGTATCTTAATTGTTTAATAATAGTTTGTAGATGATTACGTAAAGTGTTTGGAATTTGCACTATTTTTATTGCGTCAATAGAATCTAAACTATGTAAAAAATTATTATGCAAAGATAATTGTAGCAAACGTATGAGAAAACAAAGTTAATTGAGTTCTTATTAAAGACTATTGATTAATAACATTTCTGGAGTGAAATACTAGTTATTTTAATTTTTGAACTGTCAAAGTACCTATAATATTAATGTGGCGACGAAGTAATCTTCGAAACTATAAAACAACGTTTCCCTGTTTCCGCCCGGGTTCGAACCGGGGACCTTCTGCGTGTGAAGCAGACGTGATAACCGCTACACTACGGAAACACACCCAGCGTGCGCTTCTAATACTTTTATGACGCCGGGTGTTATTAAATTTATAAGAAAAATACAATATTCAACTTTTATATTTCTTCCTACCTTACAAAAGTATTGTTGCATCTCCGACGTAAGCAACCTCACACTTGATTAAACCACCTGGCCGCCCTGCGAAGAACCTCTTGCCATGTACGAAGTCGAAATACGCCGGAATGTTCTATGCCATCTGATATTTGTATTATTCAACCGGCGGCAGTGGCGACGGCGGCGGCGGCGGCGACAACATAAAATCTTGAAGAAAAACACAAGAGCGCCACGCACGATTGTCGTCATCCCTTGCAGCGCTGCGGGTGCCTTATCTGGATTATTTGTCATTAGATACCTACTGTTTGTGCTGATTACCACGCGGCAAATTACAGGACGCTTGTTGCTCATTTGCTGAATTGGTGCCTGTGTTATATTCGCGCAAACGCATTCGGTATCGTTCACATATCAATTTGCTCCCGCAATTCCAAAAATTAGTTACGTGGGACGCGCAAGAAGTTGCACTTGTGCGAATGTGAAAATTACTGGATAGCGAATAACAAATTAATGAATTATTTATGGCTTTCGTAAGTTTTCTTTTATTGGGAAATGATTCAATATGTTTTCTTATGAATACATTATTCGAAGACAAAAAAGAAAATAGAAGTTCATAACTAATGTTGGCACAATATGAAACCAGTTATACATGATGATGTGTATTAAGTTTACTATAGTTATTTCCTAACAGCAGGAATTAAATACAGTTGTCAGGTAGGCCAACACAATCACGTAAACTACAGGAATCGACTTTCACCTTAGAGCTTAGAGTCAACTCTACAAGTTGCAAGAACGTTAGCTGCATCCGTTTTATCAGTGTATCGCATCGTGACGCTCATTACATTAAATACTTTTTAATTTGAAAGTGCCCTGTTGAAGATTATCACTCTTTTAAACTGATTAAAATAAAATCCATATTACGTTAATTACACTAACCTGACCCTTGTCGTCGGCCCATTAGCTCAGTTGGTTAGAGCGTCGTGCTAATAACGCGAAGGTCGCGGGTTCGATCCCCTCATGGGCCAAGTTTTGCGAACTTGTTAGTTTTATTGGTTAACTATATCTAAACTTTTAAAATATAATTTGGACAAAATGTTAATTAAATCCGTGATAGTAAAGAATAATCATGAGTCTTCTTCTGGAGCTTTGATCAGTGACATGTTTATATTAATATCATCACATTTAGTGAGGCAACAAAATGATTTCTATATCATCGATCAAGTAGAAAATGATTGTTTCAATTCTCGTCAAGCATATCACATTGGAAATGTATGCAGCAACAAAATTAAGGCTGTTTTACAAAAATATTTTACCGATATTCACAAATATAATGGCAACAATGAGGAAGGAGTAAAAGACATGGTTGACTTATTTACAATTTACGTGTTGTCTTTCGACAAAACGGCAAAAGTTGAGAAGTTAATAAAGTTATGGCATACAGAGGGAACAGATGATTTGCCTTTAAAAACGGGGGATGTTATTGTAATCCGGTCATCTCCATTTGGTAGTAGGAACCTGATAAATTCGTATTCGCAAGGAATTGTTTGTAATATAGTTGAGGGTATTATTTTAACTGATTGTTCGACTGTTTTTGGATGCGAAGGTGGTATTGTAATTAATAAAAAAACGTAAGTTTACTATAATTGCTCTTTCACACAATATGCTTAATTATAATCAACGTATATGTTTAACACATCTGCACTTGTAAGTGTGATGAATTATGCGATTTGTTATTACAGGAATAACCCAGCCGGTTTAGTTGTTTCCTCTTTAACCGGATGGCGTGGTGAATGCACTGGTTTAACGCTTGCGATTACATTCGACGCGATATTCTGTGATACAAAACGGAAACATGAGTTTAAGTTTCAAGCTGATGAGGAAACAACGTCTAAGAAGTTATCAGGTATTGTTTTATTTAAGTAATGGTAATTTAGGACCTGGTTGCTACTTTTGATGTTGAATTCTCGAAAGAGGTTTTAATACTTTTAAAAAGGTTTAAATTTCTGCAACATTTGTTTCCTTTCGATAAACTGCCTTCATTCTTCTTAATAATAATCCCATATTAATAATTTATATAGTAATACTAATTTATTTTAAATTTGTGTTGTAAATAGATTCCTTGCATTTTTCCTATCGATAAATTAATTCTCGGAAGAAGAGAAAATAGCGAAAAAGTTTTAAAAATGTTGTCTCACTCTTCTACCGTTTAGGTACAGAGAAATAGAATAAGTTATTTTGTTATTTTTGGAGCACACTGCGACCATCCCGGATACCGACACCGACATACTTATTGAGACTGAATTCTATAGAAATAGACATCTATATTGAATATACTCCAGCAGGATTTGAACCCGTATCCCCCCAATAAGCACCTCGCTGTCACTGCTACCGACTTACCGACTGCTTACCGACTGTGCAGCGGAGCGGGTCGAGTAGGACAAGTGATAACGTTTTTGGCAATTAAAATTTATTTATTCTTTTTCTTCAGTACAAATTTTATTTACCAAAAGTATTATCACTTATTTTACTTATTCTGCTTATCCTGTATCTAAACTTCAGCATTTTCTCTTCCTCCCATCTAATGAGTTATCTTCTTTTTTTATATTATTGATGTATTAAATTTCAGTTGCAGATAAAGTCAAGAAATCCCTTGTCTACATCAAAAGCGCTAATAGTTGGGGCACAGGAATTTGCTTCGATAAAAAAAGACGATTGCTCATAACCAACGCTCATGTTCTTGTGAGTAATGAATGCTTTTTTGTTAAATCTTCGTTTTTTTTTTTCTAAATTCTCTTTACACTGCTTACTCCTGGTATTCATTTCAGGCGAATGATAATGACACACAGGTTATCAGCAATACTTTATCTTCCAAAGCTCACATCTTATTCAAAGCATTAAACGGACAACAATTCGACATCGCAATCCTACAGTATGATGCTTTATCACCATTTCACAATTTGCGAAATATTGAATTCAGAGATATTGCTACTAATCCATTAAATATAGGTGCGTAATCTTAACTAGAACCAGTTAACGTCATCCTCATGAGATTGTTATTTTGTTTAACTCTAGGAGATGAAGTGTTTACAATGGGATTTCCCATATTTTCGCATAACACAGGAATTGAGCCGACGATGACGCAAGGACATATCTCTTTATTAAAGAAGAACGTTATTATGACAACTTGCACCGTGCTGCCTGGAGTAAGTGGTGGTGTCTTGAGTGATCCTCATGGATGTCTTGTTGGTGTTGTTACTTGCAATATAACGAACATGGCGAATGGGCATTGTTACCCACGTGTGAACATGAGTATTCCAGGAAATCGCATTGAGAATGTATTAAAACAGTTTGCAAAACAAGGAGGTACTTGTTGCACAATATCTGAAAAATAACAAGTCTTATTATATTATTGTGATTTCAGATCCTATCATACTGAAAGAGTTAATATTAGATGATGACCACAAAATGGATTGGGCGTTGAGTAAACTATAACTATCTTTGGTGCCTTGGTTTTGCATTTATATGCTAACCATAGTTGATAAACAATCTCCAAAGTCCAAAGTAACTTGGATGCGCCAATATCATACTGCAGTATGTTTTGAACTTGCTCTGTGGTTGGACGCAAGATTGTGCGGGTTGTTAGTTTTATTAAATGTTGTATACCATTAAGTATAAAGAATTGTAGATGTTACAAGCTACTTGTGCATTTTCATGCAACTAATATAATAATGAAGTTTTCTTTCCTACATTTCAAAGAAATAAGAAGCACTTTTCGACAAAACACTCTCCTAAGAAAAGAACCAACAAATTAATAAAATGACTGCCGTGTTTTTTATGCAATCACCAACGATTGTGAAAAATGATATACTTAATTGTAACCAACAGGTACAATTAATTCATGTACCTCTAACCAAGTCATATAATACCAACATTACAGAATTACAAAGTTCCCAAAATACCAATACTCAAGTAAGTAAGAAATTTTACTAGTGTAAATAACAATTTATAGAATGTATTGTTGAGTGTGGTTACGAAGTGACTTTTTTAGTCACTTGGTAAAAAAACGTTTTCGACTTGTTGCCTTCTTCAGTTGCCAGAAGAAGGTAACTGAATTTAGAAGTCTTAAGTTGTATTATTTTGTGTTTATAAAGCTCATTGTCTGCATATCTGCATATGAGTGTTTTCATAGGTGGTTAGCAAATGGCACGTGCATGTGTTTGTTCTCTGCATCTAATTTGAAAATTTCTGTTGGTTTTTCCTATGTAAATTGATGGACAAGAGTGGTAAGTTAATTTATAGATTAAATTAGCTAGATTAACAGGTGTTTGAAGGATCTTGTGCGTTGTTAACCTGATGAAAAATTTTATTTTATTGGATAGGTTGAGGGTGTTTTGGTCAGTTATATCTTGTATGTTATACTCGTTTTCTATTGATATTTTTCTAATTTTGTTGAGGTCTTCATTTTGTTGTTTTCTTGTTAGTGGTGCGTTAATGAAGCGATAGAGTGTAAACTATTGTTTGATTATGTATGATTATATTTTTGTCTGTTGATTTTCTGTTGATATGTCGAAGTTAAAATTGTTATTTTGAATTTTTATGGTGAAGCCTAGGTAATTTATTCTGTTAGTGAGATTGTTTTCTACAGTGAATTGGATGTTTAGAAGTATGTTGTTGATTATGCTAAGGATGTTGTTATTGTTGAGTTGAGGAGCAAGAAGCCGATAAGCCTTCTTCAATATGACTTTATTTTGTAGATGACATCTTTTGTATTGTATCAGACAACCCTCAATTCAACAACGTATCATAAATAAATATTTAGTGAGTGTTAAAGTTAAGTTGTATATCAATAAAACTTATAAAACTATATTTACTGGGTAATATAGGTTTTAGATTTATCGCAAATTACCCTCTAATATTTTCAATCCTTATTCTGAATCAGCACTGCAAGCATAAGCAAGGATAAATTATAATTGGTATGAATTAAAACTTATTTACTTTCGACCGCTAAATTCGACAAGTTGGAAAGTTTAAATTGGCCCATACGCCGTTTGTGATTTACACGAGCTTCTGCATGCAAAAACCAAGAAATGTTTTCTTTTTAATTCAGATTATATTCCTGAGAATATATCTTTGAATAATCTTTGAATAATATTTAATTTCAGATTTTTATCAATATTATGCAAATATGCTTATGGTTCGGCTAAAAATACAATCGCGGTTGAAGATCTTTTCTAACCCAGATTAATTCCACTATAATAAGTAATTATTGTTGCACGGCAGACGCGGCTGAATTACCCGAAACACATCGGCCTACCAAAGGCCGCCTCAATTAAGAGGATTTTTAATAAGGGATTTGTGTATTCTATTTCGACCTTTGTTGGAGTGATTTTATTTGAGAACTTGAGAGAATAGTCGCGGGACAGTTTTGTAACTGTTTGAGCCCTGACTAAGACTCGACTAAGACTTTTATGGAGACTCGATTGAGACTCTTATAGAGACTAACTTTTATATTCATATTTCTCGGCCTGGACGTTACCTATGCGCGGCACGCACACTGGACCGCTTTTAAGAGACAAAGCGGTAACAAACGGTAACGTCCAAGCGCTCTAGATTAATTCAAGAGCTTAAGTCTAGCGCCGGTAACACCAAACTCCCAAGACCGATCGTAGTGAACGACTGCAATCGGTAACAATCATAAGCAACTTTTTATAATATTATTGTTGGGGTCATTATACGGAGGTAGTTAATGGGCACTCAGATTAATGTGTCAAAACGAATCATCCAATAATGATGCTCCTCAATGTGATTGCATTGCCACTACTTGCAAAATAATCAATAAAATGCTGCGCAGCTTTGCGAAATAGTTAATAATAGCACATTCAAGGTCACTTCCTTGCCAACGTATGACTACACAACGATTTTGTTCATGAAAATAATTGTTGAGTTTCCTCTTGACAGAGCTGTATTCCAATATAAAAAGACAATAATCAATTTAATCAGTTTTACAATGTAAAACTGAACGAAAACACCTCTGGCAAGTAAGTAATCATTCTTTTTGCAATGTGACGCAACATGCTAGACACCTTTTTGGATACCTGAATTTAAATAATACTGCGCATATATCAACAGTGCCGTGTTTTGCTATCAGGTAACTATATTGCAATCATTTTCAATGTCAACGGTAATTTTTGTCGTCGAAAAGTGTTGGTATAGAGCTATTATATGTATTGTGTTAAGGGAGTGACCAAATAATATATTTTTAATTAAAAATTTAGAACAAAACTAAATTTCTGATATTCAAGTGAATGTTTAATGACGAAAAATCGGTTTGTTGAAAACAGTGTTTATTTAAACAGCCATAGTTGGCAACTGCTCACTGGAATTACTTTAATGTAGAATATGATGGATCAGTAAGGTTTATTGCCATCGTTTAATTTTGAACTTTAATCAACTTGATAGATAATGGATCTATGGACGAGTCAAATCAAGAGCCACTGCTAAATCATGTTACTGAAACAAAGCAACTGATATATAGTTATAATAAACTATTTACCCGAATATCTCCAACACATAAATTTAGGCAAAAATATAAATTACATGTGAGTTGCATTACCAAGATTATTCACAATATATAAGTGGGAGCATATCGTGCCGTGCAGTTGAATATTTGTAAACTTCATCTATGACTCCGTGTGCTATTCATAATTTACTGTTGCCAACCGGTTTAAAACTATTTTACTTTCCTAAGTTTATCTATAATGTACATATCTGGCATTCTTATTTCCTGTGGCAAAAATAAGTATGTTTAACTTCGGATAACGAAATGTTTTATACCAATTCTAAATCAGTCTTGATGCTTCAGTCCCTCGGTGTTCTTTTGAACATTTTAACGCTTTTGTGCAACATTTTTTGCAATATATTTTTGTTGTGACCGCAACTAGAGACGCAGCAAAAATCAGCAAGAATTGTATTTCAACGACAAACGCACACGCCTCTTCGTGATGTGTCATTCGTGCTTACAGTATCTTTATTTACGGTTTTCTGTCCGCATCTACGACAATTGCAGCTATTGTGCATATTACAGTCTTAGATAAATAATTTAATAGAAGTAATATTTTAGAATAATATACCTGGTAGGTAGCCGTAAGAACAAAGTCAATTTCATTCTTCCTGAATTTATTTTAAGGTTATTTATAGCAAAAGTTCTAGTTATCTACTTTCTTTATAGTTAAATGGAAAAATAAGCAACAAGATGATTCTGAATAAGCTATTTGCAACACTATGGAAGTGTTGGAGGATAAGATGCAGACACTATTGGATTACATTATTTGTAGTGCTGATACCAATTCTACTTTATGGTCTACTTGCATGGGGACGAACAAAACTGGGGCATATTAGCAAACAATATGTGAATGAAACAACCTATGTTAAGGCAATGACTGAAGAGGATTTGTCACAATATGGTGTGGATATTTCGCGGACTTATTTATTATATTCGCCAGCTACACACTTTACTGATGAGCTTATGCGTGAGGTCCAGTTGGAAATGCAAATAACCAATGATAGTATGGAGATTATATATTTACATTTCATGTAGGTACTTTTAATAGTTTATTTTTTCAGAATTTTACTCATTCAACACTGAGATTGACCTACTTGCTTTCTACAATAAAAATACTACTGGTGATAATGTTTATGCTGTGGTCTTTAATAATTTGACTGATGTTGTGCCTAACAGTCTTAACTATACCATACGAAACTTTGAGAAACATTTAGACTGGCATACAGATTTTAGATTCAATATTTTGCAAATGCAATATATACCTGGTACTGGATCAGAAGTGTATTTTCACAAAGCCTTCATAAACTTACAGCTAGCAATTGATAAGTTCTTCTTGGAGATGAAAAATGGCAAGCCACTGGATTATGAATTTTCCATGCAAGAGTTTCCATACCCGCCGCATTCTAACGATTTGGGATTCACTGATATGTTTATGAATATGCTACCTTTGGTGACACTGTTTAGCACCGTGTTTATCTTTCCTGGCACCTTGAAGCGGATGATGGAGGAAAAAGAGTCTGGCATAAAGGAGCTCACCAAAATGATGGGCTTACCGCCAAGTATTATGTACATGGGCTGGTTTATTGATGCGTTTTGTCCAGTGATTTTATCCGCGGTGGTCTGCACAATAGTGATGAAGATCTCCTGGGGTACCGACTACGCTCCAATTGAATATTGCAATGCACTGATTTATGCCATCTTCCTCTTGTTCTATTTCAGTGCATGCATTGCATTCTGCTTATGTGTAGCTTCTCTCTGTGACTCTCGTAAGTATGCATTGAAATTTTTTGATTATTGACTAATGGATGTGCATTAATTGTGTGCAGCCGCTATTACAACATCTCTAAGCATTGTGGTTTGGATAGTAACGTTCATTGTTCCCTTCGGCGCGAAGACCTTATCGAATTTAGGATTTGCTGCCAATCTAATACTCTTTCTGATTCCCAACGTTGCAATGTACCAAGGATTTCAATCTATTGCCTTGTATGAAGTACGTGGTGTTGGCGTTCAATGGAACAACTTATTTGCAACAGCGAATGGAAGCACAACTTCAGTTCCGCTAGGATATTCTCTGATCATGCTTTTCTTGGATGTTATAGTTCTTTTACTCTTCGGCTTCTATGTGGATCAAGTACGCCCTGGAAAGTATGGCTTGCCTAAGCCATGGAACTATCCCTTAAAAGGTTTGTTCGAGAAGAGACTAAACCGCATTAAACGTAAAAATAGCGTTTGCGAATATAGCGATGAAGAATCCCATGCGAAAATAGAATCTTGCGGCGGTAATGCTGGCATAACAATTAAAAACCTTACCAAAAGGTACGGAGATAAAGTCGCCGTTGATAATATGTCAGTGAAGTTTTACGAAGGAGAAATCGCTGTGTTATTAGGTCGCAATGGCGCCGGTAAAACTACAACAATGTCGGTTCTTACGGGCATGACAGACGCGACTCGTGGTGAAGTCTGGATCAATGACTACGATATATGCGAGAACTTGAATTACGTGCGTTCTGTAATGGGAATGTGCCCTCAGCAAGACTTACTGTTTCCAGAGCTAACTGTATCTGAGCATGTCATGTTTTTTGCAAAATTACATAACGTAAAGAATAGTAAACGTAAAGTTCAAGATCTTCTCAGGAAACTCAATATCTACGAGAAGAAAAATATGCTGCCTTCAGGAATATCCGGCGGAATGAAACGTAAGTTGTGCTTAGCAATGGCGATGATTGGCGGTCCATCATTGCTGATTCTGGATGAACCAACTTCTGGATTGGATCCCAAATCACGAAGAGAACTCTGGGATTTAATTCTTGGTTGGAGGATGGAGCATACATCGGCAACGATTATGGTGACAACGCATTTCATGGAAGAGGCGGATGTTTTGGGAGACAGAATTACAATCATGCAGAGTGGAAAACTTGTTGCACAAGGCACGCCAATGTATCTAAAGAAGCAGTTTGCCAACGAGAGTCATCTAACTCTTATTCTAAAGGAAGAATGTTACGAACAGAAGTTGAAAGAGGATACCACTAGAAGTTTTGGGAATAATTTCCGCTTAATTGCGCGAGACAACAGTTATACGATTATTACATCGAACGATATGAAACCAGAGTTAATTGAGTTTTTGAAATACATTAACGAAGCTGATTACGTCGAACATATAGGCATTTCGATACCTTCAATCGAGGATGTTTTCTTAAAGTAGGTATTGTTTTTAAGTTAAACTTGCTGATGAAATATTGTTTGAGCGTTAACATTGTTTTATTATCATTTGTAAAGATTATCAGGATGTCCTACCGATGATGAAGTGAATTTAGATGGAACCGTAGAAATTAATAAACATGAAACCAGGGTAACTATTCCTAGACGCATAAATTCGGAAACTGGTAATATCTCCAAAAGCGAATGTAAGTATGTGGCATATTTTTATGTTTAATATTAAGAAGTTGCTGATCTGGGTTTCTATCTAATATTTTGCTTCATCGTTTGTTTTTCATATTGCGTCAAACGAAAAGGCATAAAAAGTGAGTGCTCAAATATATGTGACTAACCTGTTGTGTGTTTAGTTTGTTTTAATTTGTCTATTATCATCCATTATCATATCTATTATCAATTCATCTAGGACCCCATTAATATTACTTGTATGTTGTTGGTGG
Organism: Diploeciton nevermanni; assembly: GCA_027575565.1. Taxonomy (NCBI): domain Eukaryota; kingdom Metazoa; phylum Arthropoda; class Insecta; order Coleoptera; family Staphylinidae; genus Diploeciton; species Diploeciton nevermanni. The sequence continues at coordinate 9,151,018 of JAODIE010000007.1, forward strand.
CTATCAAACTTGTTCATGTAATTTTCATAATTTTAACTGAAATTGTGTTAATAGATGCAGTCACCCTTTACCACGATAGGTACGGAGGAATTTGGAATCAATGGAAACGCTATCTTCCATATGTATGTGATAAAGAGACACAAATGCTTTGGTTCATATTTTTTACATTATGCACATTTTTTATAGTTGTTGATGGCTATTGGAATGTTTATTCTTCTTCGTTCAGCCGGATCCACCCAAACTGTTAATCATGTTTCTCGGCCTCCATTGCCCTTAAAACTGGCTGCGTACGGCAAAACTGTAGTTTACTATAGCGTCGATTCTAAGATCAAGCAAAATATTGTGCCAGAGTTTGACGGAATGGTAACTGCGCAAGGATCTAAACCAATTCGTGTACAACACGTATCTGCAGCATTGATTGAAATGGGCATATTGAACTTGAATGAATATAAGGAAAAGGCAGTGATTGCATTGGAATTCAACGTCTCAGCAGGCAATAGAGTTTTGGTGAATATGATGTATTCTAATTCCGCTCTTCATGGGGCGCCTATTGTTTTAAACATTGCGACAAGCTTGCTCGCAAAGCTGATGATGGGCGGATCAATAACAGCTTATAATAATCCACTGCAAACTAACAATGATATTATGATTGATGAAATGGCCAGCGAGGTGCAGATTGTCTTGTTGTGGATTATTCTTGTACCCATTGGACTTCTTTTCCTGGTAGCAAGTTATGTCAACTATCCAATGAAGGAACGCATCTCAAACTTTAAACACTTGATCTACATGTCGGGTCTTTCACCTTTCAAGTATTGGTTGGGCATGTTCACGTTTCATTTCGTGGTGATGTATATAATAGCAGCGCTCCTTTTGTTTTTTATATTAATTGTGCCAGTACCTGATAAATCGTTATACTATGATGGCGCAGGTAATACCTACAAGCATATATTCGTGAGTGATTCTAATATTAATTTTTTAGTTCCGCTGCTTCTTGTGTTGATCATTTACGGTGCGATGATGATTCCGTTCGTGTTTATATTCAGCTACAAAGCAAGCGTTGCTTCTGCTGTTGGATCGCTTACAACGTTTACAATTTTTACGGGATTGGTTTGTCCTTTCATTGTCGTAGTCCTTCGGAATTGTGGAGATTCATTTTATGAAGGACTTGGGGAGGTATTCCATTGGATATCGTTTGTTAGTCCGCAATATTGGCTGACGAATTGTTTGATCACTTTTACCCGGAAAACTGTCTGGCTATACAAGTGGGATAATATGCAACCAGAACAGAAACGAGTTTTGTGCACAATTAACTTCAACCCTTGCTGTAAGTTTTTTTAAAGGAAATAGATTCAAATATTTTCCTAAATTGAATATTTTGACATTTTAGGTGCTGAAGAGCACACTACCGCCTGCAAAAATTACAAAAGCTATTATAATGAAGGATTAGCACCACTATATTTATTTGCAGTCTCTGGTATTATAATGGCGGTTTACTTTTTTATTCTATGCCTTCTTGATTCTTACAAATTCCGACGTATTGCCCGCTCTATTGTACCTTTCCTGAAGACTACAACAAACTTCAAGAACATTTTTCAGTCTGGAACAGCCTATAATCAATTGTCCGAAGGCTTTAGTGCAACCAACTTGAGGAAAACGTTTGCAAAAAAGGATGTTGTGGATAATCTTTCATTTTCCGTTCAACGTGGTCAATGCTACGGCTTGTTGGGAGTTAATGGTGCTGGTAAAACAACGACGTTTAATATGCTTACTGGATTTGAGGTGCCGACTTCAGGGACAGCTTCAATTAAGTTATCCTCGGAAAAACGCACTGACATGGACGATTGGAACACTACCGATGAGTACTTTAGAAACATTGGATATTGCCCACAGTTCAATGCCATCAACGAGATTCTATCAGCTCGCATCTTGTTGAGGATTTTTGCTATTTACCGTGGCGTAAAGCCCATGGAGCAGGACAGGGAAGTTGAGAAGATTATTTACCAAGTTGGATTAGATGAATTTGCAGATGTACCGAGTGGAACATTGAGTGGCGGCAACAAGCGCAAACTTTGCTTGGGAATATCTTTGATTGGTAACACATCGGTGGTATTTCTGGATGAGCCTACAACTGGGGTTGATCCAGTTTCAAGACGGAAGATATGGCATGTTTTGGCTGACGTTAAGAAAACAACTAAGCAACCGCTTGTTTTAACTTCACATAGTATGGATGAATGTGAAATGCTTTGCGACTTGTAAGTATCTTCAAATTATTATCAGAAATACAATAAAGTAATGAATTCATTTACAGCTTGGCAATAATGAAACAGGGCAAAGTCCACACCCAAGGAAACATTAATGAATTAAAATTAAAATACAATCAAGGATTAACAATTAAAATAAAGTTACGCACAATGGATGATGTCGTAGATGGGGTTACCAGAATTGCAGTTCTAGATGAGCCTACTATACTCGAAACACTTGAACGTCATGTCAACTCAAGGCTTGACTTGAGAGATAAGCACGAGGTACATTTACTTTTATTTATGAGATTTAATATTCTCTATAATGATTTTTCTTGTATATTCTTTACAGAATCTTTTGCATTATTTCGCACCCGACATGAAATGTGAGGTTGGCGATTTAATCAAGTGCTTGAATGCGATGGAGGAGCTAAAAAGGCGGCCTGGGTCGCCGGTGGAAGATTATACTATAAGTACCTCATCACTTGAAGATGTGTTTTTATCTGTGGCGAATGACTAATATATTATCAAATAAGATGTTTGCTAAATAGCTTTGAATTGTGCCCTTAATATTATTGCTTAATGGGTTCCATGTAATCACCGAAAATGCATAATGCAAATTTAACTATAAAAAATTGTGATCGATGTGTATATTTTTATAGAAATAGTCCTTATTTACATTATATACTGCAAAATAAATGTTGTAAATGCATTTCTTGCATAATTTATTTCGAAAAATCCTAAAAGTACCCATCAAAATCTTTAAATGCTTCACTTTGAGAGAATTATATCTTTGCATTTGAAATGCACGTGGTATGTGTATTCCCTGCATACAATGTAAAAAATACACTATACGGCAAATAAACCAAACTAATCCAGTTTCTTGGGGCCAAACACCAACCCCCCCTCCCCCCCAAAAAACACAAATTGTTATTTATCGCACATGCATCATTCCACCCACGTAAAATTCCACTTACGTGCTGCAATCATAAAAAAATCGCGAAATAAATCTCAGGTGTTGTTTTGTCCTCAACGGGAGAGATTTTGCTGAGTGACTAATAAGACGCCAGCAACGGCATATGACCTCACGTTCGCTTTCTCGTCTTCGCTTCTCGTGGCCGTGAAGCACGGCCAACATGGCAAAATATCTTAGTTTTCTGCCATTGAAATATCATTATTCAATGGGCTTAATCATCAAGGAGAATGCAAAACAATGTTTTGTTTATGTTCTGGAGAACCAAAACAGCAATTTTTTTTTTGATGAGTTTACGAATTTATTGCAAGCAAAGCGTAGAAATATTACACTGAAACTGTGCACACATTGAATTATTATTGAAAAAGTATTCTCGGGAAGGAAAATAAAATAAAGCAAGTGTAAATGCTTTGTCAACTAAAAGTTTTGTTTGCTGTTTAATTTAATAACTCGTGGACCAAATTGTTTCTTATCAGTTTGTTTTGTCTCATTTTTATGCCACACTGGTTACAAGCGAACTGCGTGTATAATTAACGTCCTTAATAAATAATTCAAGTGACAAACCCAAAACGTTCCGAATGCACCGCATCTGAGAGCCCCCAAATACGGTAATATGAATGAGAGATGAAGAGGTGGACCCGTTCGAAATCATTCGCCATAAGCGTTTGTGAATACGGCGTGAATGGTTACGTCAGTGGTGCCCGCCGCCATTGGTGGGACCATCCAGCAACAGGTCAATTCGCGGCGTTAATCGCGTACGGTGCGCGCCTCTCATTTCATTCCAGTGCGGTGCGCTGTCGTGCGCAGATATAATAAATACGTCGCGCGCGGAACCCGGTCCGACGAACACGATGACAGTGAAGAAGAGCAAGAAGAAGTCCTCCCGCGCGGAGGACTCTATGCGGGAGTGCACCACAAGCAATTCCAGTAATATGACAAGTAGCAGTTTCACCACCTCGTCTACAGCTCAATCACAGTCAGTAACCAATATGCAGAAGACAATCTCTTCGTCCAGCCTTCAGATTGCAGATGTATCGGATCAAGCCGTGGACGGTGCCATTGTCACCTACACGGTAACTGAGACCATTCCAGGTGCTGGAGAGAAAATCACAACCTATGCAGATAGCGGGGCCACCAGTACTGAATACCGGCATCATGTTGCTCAGGACTCTAGCAGCAGTAGTTCTACTAATATTCAACAAATTAGCGGAAATCATTTCTTGACCGAAACTTCCTCCTACACTGTGGTGGAACCAAAAGAAGAAAGAGTAATTGGAAAGAATGACTCTGCTTGGAATGGCAAATTTGTGATTGAGAAACCAATTACCAAAGTGTCTCGGTACTCATCTTCCAGTTCCCAACAGAATTCTTCTTCTTCCTCTGCGATGAAAAGCTCTTCAGCTTCGTACATCATCAAAATGGTCGATGGCAAAGAGGTACGAGAATTGGTAGATGAAAAACACCACGAATCAGGACATTCTAAGTCAAACTTTCAAGCTGAGAATATGTCCATGAGAGATGGCACCGATATCACACCGGAAGTGCATTATTCCCAATGTGGTGGGAAGAGTACCACTGTATATGATTCTTCTGTTCCTGAATTAACAGCCCCGAAAAGTAAGAGTTCAGAATATTCGCAAGACTATCATAAAGTAGGAGATTCTGTAACATCTTCAGTATCCTATGAAAAGTCAAAAGATGATAATAAGTTGGACTATTCTGGTAAACATTCCAAATCACATTTCATTAAAGACAAAACTCTCACGGACAATACCAAATTGAATTCCACACGTCATGACAGCCGTTTCGAAGTGGACTCGACATCAATTGGTGATGTATGTGATGTTGCATCCTCTATCACCACCCGACACGATTTAAGCGACACTAGCAAAACTAAAGCCGTCTCTGGTGTAGATTTCAGCGGCCGGACGCATACCGTGCAAGATCGAAATACGCATGATACAAAAACATCCAGCACACAATCCCAACATATAAGCAGCTCCAGCGAGAGATATCAAAGCGAATTCGTGGAGAATGAAGGTGAAACCACATTTGTCACAACTACAACCACTTACTATGACTCCACCGGTAAGGTGGTCAAGCAGGATTCGAATTCGGAAGCATTTGCTGGCCCCATTAAACCATCTGTCACCAACATTAGCAGCAGTAGTGATTTGATCACAAATGAGTCAAACACGTCAAATATCAATAATATTTCCGATATTAGTAATGTTAGTAATATAAGCAATGTTCATACGTCTTCCAAAATTACTTCCAATGAACAGTATGATCTGAATACTTCCGTAACATCACATGTGGTCTCTACTGAGCGCCATATTGGCACTGACAAGACAACAAAGACAGCATCCGTTCGCGAGCGAACACCGACGCGTAAGCCGTCGGCTTCCATGTCGCCCACGAGAAAGTCGCCCACGAGGAAGCCCAAGAAGCCGGAGCGCAGCGGCAGCCGTACACATATCTCAGATTCGAATATTGTGCAAGATATTCAGAACTTTCTCGAAGGGAGCGACATTACCACTACGACCACATCAACAACAACTAAGGTGGTTGATTCCAACATCGGTAATGAGAGTGTGGAATTTATCAGGAATGAAACCCAATTACCCAGCGATCATACTCATACTAGCGTGTATGAAGTGATCACAACTGAATATGACACTAATAAGAATGTACAAGATGTAAATGATTCTCGTACAACGACCAAACAAGATGTGCAAGCGTTTACTGACACTGAGACGATTCAAGTCATCAAAGATATTACCAGTAAAGATATCAAGACTGATCACTTCACTGATATAAAGACAGATTTCGTCACAGATGTTACACGAAATATCACCAAAGATGTTTCTACCAGTAAAATGGACACTGCGGACGAGAAAATCATCGGCAGTACTACTAATAAGGAGTTTGTTACTGATGTGGTTGATCGATCATCAATAGGCGATGTTAAAAATGTCAACATTGTCGAGAATATCACAAATATCAAAGAAATCGTAAATATTTCCAGGTCACAGGTAAACTTATATTCCTGTATTTTTTTTTTTTTCAATTACAGAACCAAGTGGAAAACGTGACAAAGGTGGATAAATTTGTCGATAATAAAACCATCAACATCACAAAAATCATCAAAGAAGAACCTAAGCCTACGAAGGCACCTCTTCCCAAAAAGGAGGTGTGCATTTGCGAAATGTGCACATGTGGGTGAGTGACCAAAACCATTCCTAATAGGAACTAAGAATTCATTTTCCGATAATTATATTTAAACTAGGTATTGAAAACTTTACCAATCATTGTCTACCATTTGCTAAAATCGATAATACAATAACACAATATTTTTTTGCAAAGTACATTGCAAAAGTCTATTTTTAAAAAAACAGGTTTGTAAGTTTTAACTGTACAAGCTTTGCGCTACTCTCCCACCTCCAGTTTTATAGGTGTCTGTCCATGCGCGAGCTCTTTTTTGCGTTACGTAAACTCGATGATGTCATGTGCCGGCGATGTTTATAGCCATATACGGCGTAACTATATTTCAGCGTTGAGTGTCTGAAGTTGCTTGGGGTACTTGAATGGTGTTGGTGCAGAATAATGCAATGCAAGAGCTGAAAGGTGATAAAAAAGCACAGCAGACATTAAACCTTGGGACAATTCATTAAATTCATAAAGCACGTAGTTGCATTGACGCTTTTGGTTCTGTACTGATTAAGATGTTCTAAATGCTAATGATTCAAAATTGATGTGATGGACATTCATGGGTTTCATGGGGATTTCAAGTGGAACTTATTATTGTTAAGATAAGTCGACCATAGTTTATTATAAACTGTTAATAAACGCTATTAGTTATGAACACGCATCTGGTAATTTCAGTTGTGGAGGTGGTGACGCTCAGGGGATGAAAGTATTTTATTTTATTTGAATAGTTTAGATGATAAATTAGTACTGTTGCATATTGCAATAGTTGTTTATACTTTGCTTTGCTATGGTTGACAAGAGTCGCTATCTATCAATTAGACTATTTAAATTGTTTACAGATTTAAGTTGAAGTCTACATTGAATCCAAATTTAAATTATAAAGGAGTGGGTTTTCAATGGTCTTTAGAATTGTAACTCAGTCATACAGTATGTTTAAATCACAAAAACGACTTCACTTAGTGCCCCGCACTGCAGCGTTTTCAAATCCAGTTTGTTTGTTAATTTTCGAAGGCCGGCTCGGAGGTCAAGTACTATCTCAGGCATTTGTGCTTCCATGTCGCAATAAACAAATGTAAATTTGCTAAGTGTAGGAAAGAATTGTATGCTAGTGAGAGCATTATGAAGCATCCAAACATCTTTAAGAATTGAAAAAATAAGAATTGACTGCCTAAATATACGAGCATACTATTTTTTCGTAGATTTGGTTTTCATATCTTTAGCCTAGTCTAAATGTATGCAAATTAAGAATGAAGCATTATATCTATCTGTTATTTTTGTTTGACAATTCCTGCACTTTATCCATTTGTTGTTCTTGGTAATATTTTCATAAATTCACTGACTTTAGCGGGCATCTTGCGCTGAAATATTGTGCATAATATAATAGTTAGCAAAGTTGAACATAGTTTAACAATTTAATGGTGATTGCATATGCTAATACCATCATTGACATCAATTAGAATCCGTGTGCGTTGCATAGAGAATCTGATTGGTGGTAACATTGACCACATGTTTCATTCAAGTGGCTTAATTATAAATAGAAACATAAAGTATGTGTATCATTCATTAATATACAAATATTGTAACCCGGAGAGGAAATGATTCAAAGTAAATACACTAGTAATTTGGGTCTAATTATTTAATTTGGATGACAGAAAGCGTGGGTCAGTGGAGCTGTTAAAGTCATTTAATTGTTTTGACAGACATAAATTATACGTGATTATGTTAAGATTGACTTTTGATTGCAACAAAAAACGCAATATTATTTAAATTATACAGCAAATATCTTAAATCTCAAGTATAATATTATTGCGGAAACACCAATTCACACTTCTTTTCTCAAATGAACAAATTAAGTCAATCATAATTTTCTGCGAATTCTGTGTTTCAGTATTGACTGAGGTAATGTCTCTGTCGAACTTGAAATTCTCCATTTTTAGTAATCACAAGTCGTCCGTTTAACCTCGTCACAATTTTAATTTATAGCGTTTCAAAATGTCAATACGTGACTCTTGAAAGTTGAAGTTTTGTCAACTTATTCCTCATTTACAGTTAACTTAATTAGCAATCTACCTTAACTCCTTTTCAGACATCGTACTTCAAACTCTACAAAAACTGCTCCATTCTGTTTTCAATGTCATCGAATAAGGCGATCAGTACACTTTCTTATTCCGCTGATCGGCGCAGTCGTTTTCTCTGGAAAAGTTGACGAGGTTGTTCCCATTCATTGAGCGTTGAGCAGCAAGTAGGTGTCATTTCGGTAGGCGTGAATGCTTCAGAATTGAAAGAATAAACAGGTTGCGGTTCGAATTATTACTCACCATGCTTGCCCACTGAGACGAATCGAATTGAGACTGAGTGTTATCAGAGCAACAATGAGATGTACAATGTAGCACCTGGTTACAAAGTTAATTTCAAAGAAGCATGTAAGATGATTGAAGTTGTAGTTAATTATTTCATCATGTTACACAATTATTACTCACTGTTTAAACGCTTTAAACATGAATAGTTCTTTGACAATGAATTTTGTTCAATCAACTAAATACCAATTCAAAGAAGCACGCGACGATTCTAGCAGACGTCCGCTAGAACTTTAACAATTACGTCATTCCACGGGAACAATTCGCCGGCACAATCAAACAATTGTACCGGCTGCTCAAACTACATTGGTAATTGACATTCACGGGCCATTTAAGACGATTTGTATTGTTGTTTAACAGTTGTTAAACAAATACCGAAAGGCATTTAATGAACTTTTAACGAGAAATAAGTGAAGATTTCTTTTCTTCTATTGTTGGTTAGTTTTAAGCAAGTGAATAAATTATCCACTTTAACGCGTTCTGCACACCTGTGCATGAGTGTAATGTATTTCCGGGCGAGCGGAAAACTTCATTATGCATACACGTCTGCACTCGTTAGATTGAAGAAGCAACTAATTTAGGCTAAACAAATTTACACTCTCCTATTCTATTGAAATGCACTGCTATCTATTCCGTAAAGCGTGTAGTTTTCTTTGTTCTCAAGCGGGTCATGTACACAAGCTGAAAATTTCCACCTTAAGTGCATTCCGTGTGATGTGAACTCTTACTTTCGATTGGATACACTGCCCTCGAGTATTAAACAATTTCAACGACCCGATTTATTCATTTAATGCTCTAAATTTCAAAGCCATGTATTGCAAACCGGAAAATGGAAATAAATAAAAATCACGTGGTATTCGTTGTGATGAAATTGAAAATAATGTCCGTGTCTAACACACCTATTATTACAATGCCCACGCGTAATTTCAACTCGTTTCAAGGCACGATTTGCTGAAATTCAACGTTTTCGTTACGCTTGAGGCATGCCGGCATTCAAATTTGTCTGCGCTTCAACGAATCCATTGCATTGCATTTATTAAAAAATAGTTTTAGGAAAATTTGAATCATTACAATCACCACACTCTTGACACAGATTTGATTGGGAAGTGGTGGTGGTTGGCACGGGGCGACACGGTTTGAAAACTGGGTGAACGGCACTACCGCCTCCGATGCCGGCATCACCGCCGCCAGTGTGTTTTGTACCGTGCACTTCATTAGGTGCTGCAATTGTGAATGAATACAAACGATTATAGTACCCTTAATTTGAATAAAACTGAATAAACTCATAGTGAGGGTTGGATGGGGCGCTCCGTATTGTTCATAGGACAATAACACTTTCACTTCAAGGCTTTAAGAAGTGACGCTGATAATATTGCGCTCTTAAATGTTAGCAGGTAAATTTAGAACGTTGAGGTATTATAAATAACTTTATTTTTTGCTGTAGTGCTATGTGTTAAATGGTAACGTGTTATCGACATAATTTTTCATTTCACAATGTGCCAGTTAATGCGAAATTTTCTTTTAGTTTTCGTTGGTTTTTGCTTTGAAACGCAGTGGTGTTGAATCAATATTCATTGTATGCAACCAACATTGTTTTATGATTACAAACAATTTAATGAAGCAAATGAATATGGTTTTAAAACATTCAAAGGTTTCATGGATTGATTATTGTATTGATCTAAAGCCTATTGTTAAATTATTAAGTACTTATTGACTATTTAGAAATGTGTCATGTTTCTAATTGTAATTAATATCGTGTGATTAAATACTTAAAATACCTTCCGATCGATTTTTGATGCATGTCTTGTCTTTGTAAACATGTTTAGGGTTTATTCTGCTTGTTGCAGGCGTCACAGCTGTCCGCACAACCCAGAAACATATAATGATCACTTACACCTTGAAGGGCCATTTATAGGTGTACCCAAAGATGAGTACAACGCGACGCGCGGCGAAAGGGCCCCGATTAAAATACCACAAGACAATTTAAAACCTGAAGGCGATTTTGTCAAACGAACGCCTGATGATTGGCGTCCAGCAGAGCGGCAGACTCCCAAAAAACCTCATGATAATTTATTCCCAGAAGGGGACTTTGAACGACCTGACAAGGATAAATATTGCCCTGGTGAAAGACCCACTCCTATAAAACCTGGAGACAATTTGAAACCTGAGGGTGACTTTGATCGACCAGAAAAAGACAAGTACCGTCCAGGAGAGAGACCCACACCATTTAGATATAATGATAATTTGCGTTTGGAAGGAGACTTTGAAACTCCGGAGAAGCCCAAGTTTGTGCCAGCTGAAAGGCCCAAACAAAAGAAACCGGAAGATAATCTGCATCCAGAAGGAGACTTCTCAAAACGTAAGCCAGATGAATGGCAACCGGCAGAAAGGCCCCAGCAGAAGAAACCTCAGGATAATTTGTTCCCCGAGGGAGATTTTGCAAGACCAGATCGTCCTGGGTTCAAACCAGGAGAAAGGTCAACACCAATACGTCACAACGACAATTTGCGCCTGGAAGGAGATTTTGAGACGCCAGAGAAAGCTAAATTTGTGCCTGCTGAAAGGCCTAAACAAAAGAAACCGGAAGATAATCTCCACCCCGAAGGAGAGTTTCCAAAACGTAAACCAGATGAATGGCAACCTGCAGAAAGGCCACAGCAGAAGAAACCTCAGGATAATTTGTTTCCAGAAGGAGATTTCTCAAGGCCAGAGCGCCCTGGATATAAACCAGGTGAAAGACCATCTCCAATTAAACCCGACGACAATCTCAAACCAGAAGGAGAATTTGAAAGACCAAAACCTGATGCCTGGAGGCCTGGTGACAGGGAACCCGTAAAGAAACCACAAGATAACTTAAAACCAGAAGGAGACTTTGTCAAGAGGCGCTTTGAGGAGTGGAAACCAGGTGATAGAGTACCTGTTAAACGTCCGGAGGATAATCTTAAACCTGAAGGCGATTTTACTGGCACCAGGGAGGTGATTACTGATTACAGTACTTTGAAAGGCGAACGTGCTGAGGTCACACGTCGAGTTGATAATATTACAATTACTGGTGATTTTATAGGTAGGCATATTCTAATATTTTTTGAAGTTTTAATAAACGAATTGATTTGTGTTCTCTTATAGACGAAACCACAAACAAAGCAACTTTTACAGGTGAGCTCATCGAGCGTGTCTCCCCTGTTCGGCGAAATACTTGGACTAAGGTTGATGGTGAGTTTATTCATGATACTACAAACCGATCTGAATTTATCGATCACACCAACATCGAACGTACCACTATGGTTCAGAAGAGAAGAGATAACTTGACTGTTGAAGGTGATATGTATTTTGTTACATCAACTACTGAAGATTTCACTGAGAAAAACGTGCCATTAGAAAAAAGACGTAGACGTACGTGGACAAAAGACGATGTGGAAAAGTTTTACTCTACGAAAGATAATGAAGTTCATACCACTACTCAAGAGACTTATAAAATTATCGAAGATACTGATGTTAGAGAGAATATTGTTATTCATCGTGACAATCTAATAATGGAAGGAACTTTTGAAGGAATTACCAAGGCAAAAGAAGACTTTGTTCCAAAATCTGTTGAGCGACCAACACCTAGAAAACCTGTGGATAATTTGAAACCTGAAGGTACTTTTGACAAGCGTAAACCAGAAAAATGGAAACCTTCTGAACGTCCCTCACCGATCAAACCTGGAGATAACCTTAAGCCAGAAGGTGATTTTGAAAGACCAGAAAAGGAAAAGTATAGACCGGCAGAAAGGCCATCTTCCGTGAAACAACCAGATAATTTGAAACCAGAAGGTACATTTGATAGGCCTGATAAACCTAAATTTGTACCTGCTGAACGTCCAAAGCAAAAGAAACCCGAAGACAATTTGCACCCTGAAGGTGATTTCACCAAGAGGAAGCCCGATGAGTGGCAACCAGCTGAAAGGCCAAAACAAAAGAAACCCCAAGATAATTTATACCCCGAAGGAGATTTTGAACGTCCAGAGCAACCGAAATACCGACCAGCAGAAAGACCAACTCCAATTAAACCTGGTGATAACTTAAAGCCAGAAGGTGATTTTGATAGACCTGAGCGTGAAAAATACAGACCAGGTGAACGTCCAATACCTGTAAAGCAACCAGATAATTTAAAACCTGAGGGCACGTTTGAGAGACCAGAAAAGCCAAAGTTTATTCCGGCTGAACGTCTTAAGCAGAAGAAACCAGATGATAATTTGTATCCAGAGGGAGACTTTACCAAGAGAAAGCCAGATGAATGGCAACCGGCTGAAAGACCTAAACAAAAGAAACCCCAAGATAATTTATACACAGAAGGCGACTTTGATCGTCCTGATCGCTTGGAATTCAGACCAGCAGAGAGACCGTCGCCAATAAGACCTGGTGATAACTTAAAACCAGAAGGGGATTTTGACAGGCCGGAACGTGAAAAATATAGACCAGGCGAACGGCCATCACTTGTAAGGCAACCTGATAACTTGAAACCTGAAGGTACTTTTGATAGACCAGAGAAACCGAAATTCGTTCCTGCGGAGCGTCCAAAACAAAAGAAACCGGAAGATAATTTGTATCCCGAAGGCGATTTTACCAAGCGCACACCCGATGATTGGCAACCTGCTGAAAGGCCCAAACAGAAAAAACCGCATGATAATTTGTATCCTGAAGGAAATTTTGAACGTCCTGAGCAACCTCAATACAAATCCTCTGAAAGGCCTAGTCCCGTTAAGCCTGGAGATAATCTGAAGCCAGAAGGTGATTTTGAGAGGCCCGAAAAGGAGAAATATAGGCCAGCTGAAAGGCCATCCCCGGTTAAACAACCTGATAATTTGAGGCCGGAAGGTGTATTTGAAAGGCCTGATAAACCTAAATTTATTGCCGCCGAGCGGCCCAAACAAAAGAAACCAGAGGATAATCTATATCCAGAAGGAGACTTTACTAGGAGAAAGCTAGATGAATGGCAACCAGCCGAAAGACCCAAACAGAAGAAACCGCATGACAATTTATACCCTGAGGGCGATTTTGATAGGCCGGAACAGCCTTGTTACCGTCCTGGTGAAAGGCCTACTCCAATTAGACCAGGGGATAATCTCAAACCAGAAGGAGACTTCGATAGGCCAGAAAGAGAAAAATATCGACCAACAGAAAGGCCCAGTCCTGTCAAACAACCTGATAATTTACGTCCTGAGGGTGACTTTGAACGACCAGAAAAGTCTAAGTTTGTTCCAGCAGAACGTCCCAAACAAAAGAAACCGGAGGATAACTTGTATCCTGAAGGTGACTTTACTAAAAGGAAACCTGACGAGTGGCAACCAGCTGAAAGGCCATCACCAATTAGACCAGGTGATAATTTGAAACCGGAGGGTGATTTTGAGAGACCTGAAAGAGAAAAGTATAAACCAGCTGAACGTCCATCACCAGTTAAACAACCCGATAATTTGAAACCTGAAGGAAGCTTTGAAAGGCCGGAAAAATCCAAGTTTGTGCCGGCAGAACGGCTGAAGCAAAAGAAACCCGAAGATAATCTCTATCCTGAGGGTGATTTCCAAAAACGACAACCTGATGAATGGCAACCAGCTGAAAGACCTAAACAAAAGAAACCTCATGATAACCTATATCCTGAAGGTGATTTTGAGAGGCCAGATCAACCACACTATCGTCCAGCTGAGAGGCCATCACCAATTAGACCCGGTGATAACCTGAAACCTGAAGGTGATTTTGATAGACCCGAACGCGAAAAGTACAGGCCAGGTGAACGGCCTGCACCCGTAAAACAACCTGATAACTTGAAATCTGAAGGCACATTCGATAGACCAGAGAAACCGAAGTTTGTTCCTGCGGAGCGTCCAAAACAAAAGAAACCGGAAGATAATTTGTATCCAGAAGGCGATTTTACTAAGCGCAAACCCGATGATTGGCAACCTGCTGAAAGGCCAAAACAAAAGAAACCACATGATAACTTATATCCCGAAGGTGATTTTGAAAGACCTGAGCAGCCTCAATATCGTCCAGCCGAAAGGCTATCTCCAATTAAACCAGGAGATAACCTTAAGCCAGAAGGTGACTTTGACAGACCTGAAAAACAAAAATACAGGCCTGGAGAGAGGCCAACCCTTGTTAAACAACCAGATAATTTACGCCCGGAAGGTGATTTTGAAAGACCCGGGAAGTCACAATTTGTGCCAGCGGAGCGTCCTAAACAAAAGAAACCCGAAGATAATCTGTACCCTGAAGGTGACTTTACTAGGAAGAAGCCAGAGGAATGGCAACCAGCTGATAGACCAAAACAAAAGAAACCTACAGATAATCTTTATCCTGAAGGCGACTTCCAACGTCCAGAAAAGGAAAAATACTGGCCAGGGGAAAGATCATCTTCTGTTAAGCAGCCAGATAACTTGCGTCCTGAAGGAACATTTGAACGACCCGAGAAACCTAAATTTGTCCCGGCTGAACGTCCTAAACAGAAAAAACCAGAAGATAACCTTCACCCAGAGGGTGACTTCTCTAAGAGGAAACCTGAGGAATGGCAACCTGCTGAAAGGCCGAAGCAAAAGAAACCACAGGATAATTTGCATACTGAGGGTGATTTTGATCGTCCTGATCGACCAGAATATCGTCCAGCAGAAAGGCCTTCTCCTATTAAACATGGGGACAATCTGAAAACGGAAGGTGACTTTGAACGACCGGAGAAACCTAAATTTATTCCAGCTGTACGTCCCAAACAGAAGAAACCTAAAGATAATCTTAAGCCAGAAGGTGATTTTGAAAAACCAGAACGTGTTCCAGTTGGTCCAGCTGAAAAACGTTTGCCAATCAAACACGATGACAATTTAACTCTTGAAGGTGACAGAACAATTACTAGGAGAGATGATTATAGTGTTGTTAAGGGAGAAAGAGTAGATGTTGTCATTAGAGAAGATAATTTGAAGATGACTGGTGAATTTATTGACAACCGTAGGCGAGATGACTACACTGTTGTCAAGGGGGAGCGAGCAGATGTCATAGTAAGAGAGGATAACTTGAAAATGACTGGAGATTTTACTGATCTTCGTAGTAGGGATGATTATTCTGTAACTAAGGGCGAAAGAGCTACAATTGTCACCAGAGAAGATAATCTGCGAATGGAAGGTGAATTTAGCGACTATCGCAAGAGGGATGAATTTTCAACACAACGTATAGACAGATCTGAGATTATACGGCATGAAGATAATCTGCGCATGGAAGGTGAGTTTGAAAAACGTGTTATTCACAAAGTGCAACCAGGAGAAAAAAGAACTCCAATTAAACACGAAGATAACTTGTTCCCGGAGGGCGAATTTACTTCCTCAGAGAAGCCTAAATTTCAGCCAGCTGAGAGAGTTACTCCTAAGAAACCTAAAGATAATCTGCAGCCAGAAGGGGACTTTGAAAGACCTGTACACAAATCTGTAGGCCCAGGTGAAAGAAGAACACCAATTCGTCACGGTGACAACTTATTCCCAGAAGGCGATTTCACTACTCCAGAAAAACCTAAGTTTCAACCTGCTGAACGGGTCACTCCTAAGAAACCTAAAGATAATCTCCACACTGAAGGAGATTTTGAAAGACCTGAGCACAAATCTGTAGGCCCAGGTGAAAGGAGAACCCCAATTCGTCACGGTGACAACTTATTCCCAGAAGGCGATTTCACTACTCCAGAAAAACCTAAGTTCCGACCTGCTGAGCGTGTTACTCCAAAGAAACCTAAAGATAATCTTCATACTGAAGGAGACTTTGAAAAACCAAAACACGTTTCTATTGGTCCTGGGGAAAGACGTAGTCCAATCCGGCATGGTGATAATTTGTTTCCAGAAGGAGACTTTGTTACTCCAGAAAAACCTAAATATCAACCAGCCGAGAAAGTTACTCCCAAGAAGCCTAAAGATAACCTCCATCCAGAAGGTACTTTCGAACGACCCATACACGCACCAGTTGGCCCTGGAGAGAGGCGTACTCCAATCCGCCATGGTGATAATCTCTTTCCAGAAGGAGATTTTGCAACTCCCGAGAAGCCTAAGTTTCAGCCAGCTGAACGCGTAACACCTAAAAAACCTAAAGATAATCTTCACACTGAAGGGGATTTTGAAAGACCAAAACATGCTTCTATTGGCCCTGGAGAACGACGTACTCCCATTCGACACGGCGATAATCTTTTTCCTGAAGGTGACTTTACAACTCCAGAGAAACACAAATTCCAACCAGCTGAACGTCAAACCCCTAAGAAACCGAAGGATAACCTTCGTACTGAAGGAACGTTTGAGAAACGTGTAACCCAAGTGGTCACTAAAGGAGAACGTGCTGAAATCATCAAACACGAAGACAATCTCAAAACTGAAGGTGAATTTATTGGTAAACCTAAAGACGATTTCAAACCTGTTCGAGGTGAGAGAGCTCCAGTGAAGAAACCACAAGACAACTTGAAAATGACTGGTGATTTCAAGGCAACTACAACGGCTCAAACTCAATACACAGTTGTACAAGGAGAGCGCGCTACAATCAAGAAACACGAGGACTCTTTGAAGCTAACTAGTGGTACAACAGATTATACCACAACCAGCAGGGAATCGATGTCACCTAGGAAGGGCTCTACGCCTTCTCCTACCAATGCAATCGTCAATCGAAGAAGGCACATGGAATCAAGCATTGTTATCGGAGGCGATTATGCTACCAATACAAACACTGTTAAGACAATGAAGAATGAGAAGGACGTTAGAAGAACTAACGTGAGACAAACCAATGTCCAGAATGTGGTTAGTGAAACAAATGTGGTTAAGGAGGTAGTGGACAGGTCTTTAAATGATGCAAAGACTAGTACATCTACCGACGTCAAACAGTTGCCAGATGGGTCTTATGTGAAGACCACGAGGACAGTCACTACAGTTCGCCAGGGTCAGGGCAATGGGCATGAACAGCAACATGCGGTTGAAAAGTCCTCTTCTACAACAAATGTAAACCAAGTGTCAAAAACATCATCACACTCGACAATCAATCAAATTACCAATCAACGTTCAACTTCAAACATTAACCAAGTGCTCAACCAACAGTCTATTTCAAATGTCAGTCAAACCAATCAGCAATCAATTACGTCAGCAATCAATATGTCTTCATCTACAAACCAACTGTCGAAGTCATCTTCATCTTCCCACGTCAGCAAATCAACTCAAGAATCTACTCACATGTCTCAGAATACACTGCAACAAACCAGTTCATCAGCAGCACTGAATGAAATCAAAAATCAGCATGACAGCCACCATCGTAAGAGTGTGATGTCCTCTACGAACGTAGATATGTCCAATCAGATCCTCCACCGCAAGTCGCAAACCTCTTCCGCTGATTCTCAACACTCGCCGCTTATTGGAAGCACTAGCACTGGAATGGACATTCGTAAATCAATTTGCAATATCCACGATCAAGGATATGTGAATAAATCTCACCACCAAGATTCATCTAGGAATACATTGTCTTCTATCCATCGTTCCACTCATCAGGAAGGTGGAATTAAAAAGGGTGGATGGTCTAATGCTTCATACCAGGTGATTGAACGTCCGCAGAAGATAATCCGTCGTGATAATCTCACAATTGGTGGAAACTTTTATGGTTCCTCTGAGGCAAAGTCTTATGGCAATTTCACAAAGCAGCAGAATGTTCAACAAGTTGAACGTGTTACTCGTAGGTCCAACACCTCGCACATTCAACTTGGGGAATCAAATGTTAATGTTGTTACTTCTTACAAGAAAGAGTACACACCACGTAATATTGGGCCCTGTCCGGCTACTTTGATTGATACGCCTAAGACACCGTTTAAACACACGAGGGACACGAAGACACATAAGTTCTACTCGGTCGTCACCAAGTAAACTTTTAGCATTTGTATCTTTGACTTTCGCTTTGCAATAGAATGTTTTGGCTTACTTTGATTCAAGCAGCTATCATTTGTTTTATTCCTAGAATTTGCTTTGATTTCTCTTTATGTTACATCTATAGGTCTAGAATTGATATGATTTTTTTAGTGTAATCATTTATTTCTCTTGTTTGCTACACATACAGCATGCGCTTAAGAATCATAACGTTGTGATAACGGTCTCGTGTGTACGTGTTATGCAGAGTATGAGTAATTGTTTTCTAACGATGATGCCATGACGTACATTTTAGATTTGTAGACTTTAAGCAATTGTTAAAATTTGCAATAATTCATTATCTGCTTATGTTCTTTATGTGTTATTCATAGATTTATTTTATATTATCGAATAAAATTATATTATTTAATTATTTGTATTTTTGGTTTCTAATTTGATGTCGCTCTGGTGTTGTTTGTAAGCTGCAAAACAAAGGGCACTGGATGCAAACAAATATTGAAGGTATTCTAAAACAGAACATTTTTTAATAGCTCCTCGCTATTAATCTAACTGTTCTCTGAAATCTGATTTTGTTTTTGTAAATCTAATTTTGTATAAGAAGGTGACTTGGATTCAAAAAAAAAACGTTAAAAACTGCCTTGTAAATAAATATCAAAATAAAACTTTGATACAAAAAAAAACATGTATATCTACTGTTAATTAATCTTAAATATGGAACATCCGTATCAAGCCATTGAGGAAGCACTACACAAGTGGGAGTAAGATAAGTCAATTCCATTCTTCATGCAAAAAATAAAAAAAAAATACTGGGAACATCAATTAGTTGGAATTGAGGAGTTGACAAAAATGTGGTCATTCTTTTCATGCTTAGTATTGTGGATTCTTTATGAGATCCCAATAATCTCGGCGGATTCAAGAGTGCACCGAATTCGTCGCATTGTTGGCGGTGAACCGGCACAGCTACCGCCTCCGGATGACCCCAGGGTGTATCTACAGTTTGCTGGAAAAGCGGCACAGATTCGAGGAGCCTTAGATCAACCACACTATGTTTTTAGAGGATTGAGATATGGGCTTAAGCCTACCGGAAAAGACAGGTTTCAGGTATGAAATCCACAAAATATCTAAATAAATTTGAATCAAATATTTTGAAATATTGGTAGCGCCCTAGACAATACTTCCTAGAAGGGGACATTGATGCAACTATTTACCCTCCACCTTGTCTACAAACTATCCCAGGAGCTGATAAAGTAATCGGAAGTGAAGATTGTCTCTTCCTTAATGTGTTTACTCCAGATTTACCAGATGGAAGTGAAGGACTACCAGTGGTAATTTGGATTCATGGAGGTGGATTTAGATATGGATCAGCTTCACAATATGGCGTATGATGATTTACGTTAAATTGTGTTGGTTTTATTTTCATTGCGTTTTCATTAGGTTCGAAACTTGGTTGGTCAGAAATTAGTAATTGCGGCAATCCAGTACCGTTTGGGAACATTAGGATTTCTTAGCACAGGAACACCGGAACTTCCTGGAAATGCTGCTCTCTGGGACATGGCCCTTGCGGTGCAATGGGTTAGAAATTACATTCGATTCTTTGGCGGAAATCCCCATCGCATTGTTGTAATGGGGCAAGGATCAGGCGCAAGTAGCGCATTAATGATGGCCTTATCAAATATTGCAAAAGGTAATAATATCCAACAAGAACCGTCAAGAATTACAATATTAATTTCTTACTGTAGGGACAATAAGTGCAGTTGTAGCAATGTCAGGCACAGCTATCTCCAACTGGGCAGTTGACAACACCCCAATGCTCACAGCTCGTGAGATAGCAGACTATCATGGATGCCCAATAACATCCGCCATGATTTTGCTCAAATGCTTACAGAATCTTGACGCAGATATAATTGTTCAGGGTGACACCGCTTTAGAGAACTTCCGTCTGACGAATCGTGGTTTTGTTACGGGTCTCAATGGAATGTTAGGTGCGGCCCCGAATGCCGAAGGGAGATTTGATGGGCGTTCTTTACCTGCTGCGGTAGAGTTGCAACCAATGGACGAGATGACTCAAGGTAATATTCCAAAGATTCCAATTTTAACTGGCATTACTAGGGATGAAACTAAACGTGCGGTTGAACAAGAGTACAAGGTTGAAATCGTGGAAAAACTGAAAAGTATTCCTAATTATATGGATCAAGTTTTAATCAAGACTCTTCAAAAGTGTACTGGTATTGGTAGTAAAAGTACAAACGGTACTAAATCAGAAAATAAGCATTTTAACTTATTGAATCCACTACAATTCAGGAATTATCTCAAAGTTGCCAAGAATAATTTTGTGCAGGGTTTGAGTAAAATTGCAGAAGTTACAAGTATGTATCTCATAAAATAAATTGTTATTAGTAATAACTCATTACAACTTCTTTCAGATGATGCTTTATTTAACCTACCAGCATTTTTAACTGCAGATCTTTGGTCCAAGAAAGGAGTTGAGTCGTATCTTTACAGGTTTGATCACGTCAGCATTAATAAAAAGGGTTTTGGTCACTATTTCCTAAATGGTCTTCCAATGATTGGACAAAATAGAACAGGTACTTATAAAATACACATTATACTGCATTAAATTCTTACATCATTCAAATTGTAGATTTAAATGATACTGTAAGTCACGGCGATGATTTGGCTTATATTTTTGAAGCAAAGAACATCGATGGTTCAGAAATAGACCCACCAGTCAAAATGAGTGAAGAAGATATGAGAGTAAGCAAGGAATACACACGCCTCATTGCTGAATTTGCTCGTACTGGTAAGGTAACTGTCGGTGGTGAACCAGTTGAAAAGTTTAGCGGAAGTAATTTCATTCAAATCGGAAAGAAACCAAAAATCAGCGCTAGTTTCCGCTTTTGTGAAATGGGTTTATGGGCTGGGCTTGCCGACAGATTACAAAGTGGTCCATGTCAATTCTTAAATGCCTTAGACACAACTGTTAAAGGCGCAGAAAATTTATTCTTCGACACTGTTAATCCTGCGCAGAAAGCAATTGAGAATACCGCACAAGTATTAAATCCCTTAAACATTTTCAATCGTAAACCAGCAAAGCCTGCGATATTTGCAGGTCGGGCGAGCATCAATTAAATGTACATTACCTATCCCATTAACAATTTGGTTATTTACCTATTTTATTGTTTTGTAAGGGTACACGATTATAAGCGAAATCCAATAAACACATGTAGAACAACATCGAACACAAATCTGTTGAATTTTTTTTGCATGAACTTCCTAATACAGATATATACCAACAATTAAACAATACGTATTAATTTAAACGCAAGTGTATGTTGTGTTGGCGTATGATTGTGAACAGATAACAACGATTCTTTGTGTTGTCTGAAGACACTGACTATCTCACACTATAGGTAAACACGTACGAAAAATATTCATTTTCGCCCCATTAATATATCCATTTCTCAATATAATTAATCTGCTTATTTACTACGCTTCAGGGCATACTTTGTTATTTACAAAACACATTCGCAACTTAAATAAGTATTTTGTTCAGTCAGTAGTTATGATTCCTTGTAAATATATTAAGTGCATCTGTACGGATGCGTCGTCTTCTTTCTGAAAGAAGATTATTCTGTTCCTGGCACTCTTTACAATTGTTTCACTTCACAAAAAGAGATCAAACGTTTCGCCCCTGTTACGTTTATAACCACACTCGCTCAAACAATTAACATCATAACATTTATAAAATAGATAAACTTTAGGTGAAACAGTACTTTTAAAATAAAAAAAAATATTCGTTGCACGTCAATTCACCTTGATTACTAGCTGCTTGCAAGCATATTCATACAAGAACATTAATCTAATAATGCATTATTTAAATTATATAATTTCATTGTTGATTTATAGAAAAGAAGAGTGTAAGTATGTTCGATGTAAATTGCAATATGCAATAAAACGTTTACTCCACTTCTCCAATATTTTCTTAAAATTTTGATTCTGGTTCATTATCGATAAAATGGACACAGCACAATTATATGTACAAAGGTACACCATCACAATTAGTCTTCAACATATATGTTTACTGATTAAATCGTAAATATTTCCTATTCTTTAAAATTTCTTCTTTACTCACGTATTACACAAAATTGTGCGCATGCATTATGCCATTTGTTTGTTTTTTTTTTTGTATAATCTCTTCATTCTTTGTTATTTCTAATATATTTTATATAGATATAAATGTATCATGCACATGTCGTTGGCCAGTATAAATTTTCGAAAGCACTGTCAAATTCTATTCCTTTCCACTGGTTTCTCAATCCCTCTAATCAGAAATAAAACATTCGGATGTTGCCAATTACGACATGTATCCCAGAACCTCGTCAAAGAACTCAGCGTGTGTATCACAGTCGTTTCATATGTTCTAAAATAATTATTCAGGCACAACTTTAAAAATGTCATCAATATTAGATTTGCTAATAAGTTCGCAATCAGGTAAGCTCGCTTCTAAAGCCACATTGACACCTTTTTGCGATTCGATCATATCTCCGTCAGAAAAAGTCGAATACACAGTATTACTATCATCTGGGGCCACTGGCATAAAATTTGCTAAATCTACCTTCTCCTTAATGGGCTGCCCATTCAGAAGGTAATCGTGACTGTGGCCGTAATGAAAAGTTTCGGACGCAAGTGGTGTCGTGGGATATGACTTGGAGCTGACGTTTATTTTTTCAAATGTTTGGTATTCCACGGGTGGAGGATAAGGTAGCGGTGTATTGGGCACAGACCTGGACGGAAACTTTAGGTCCTCTTCGTTGTTTCGCGCACGACAAGTATCAAACATATGCAGCTCCCCAGAAAGAGTATCCATCTCATTCATGATCTCATTCACAGCCTGATTCTCGTGAATCACAGCGCTCATTCCGGCCGGAGGATAGTTAAAAGCAGTATATACTTGATTCTGTTCCGCATTCACCGGGACAGACTGAGAGCGGAAAGAATTGTGAGCTATATGAGGCTCATCCATCACTCCAAGAGTTGGAAAATTGGATTGAATGCTAGGATAATACTTTCCATAACCATAGGTTTTCGGGCTGGGTGGCGCGGACATCGGCAGATTGACCATTGAATTCCGATAGTCCGCAGTTTCGTGGTGATTGAGTTTTAATTCTAGATTCGGGCGCTTAGATTTCGAGGAGCGTTGTTTAACTGAACGCAAAATTGGAGTATTCCGAGGACTTACAAAAGGACTAGCGTTTGCACTGGAGCACATTGACTGCTTACCTCCGTTAGGGCTAGAAATCGGAATAAAGTTGACTTCGTTCCGCCGTCGGAATGAATACTCATCCGGAACATTAGTTTCAAAACTAACTCGACGCTTTACATTTATATTTTGAGTAGCTTTTACTGGATTTCGTTGGTTTCCTTTCGCAGCTGGCATAAACGCTGATGAAGTACTACTAGATGGACAGTTCTGCACCAGCAGTTCGCGCAACTGTGTTAACTTATCCGCGTCATTATTACCTAGGTATTTAATAATCTCTTCCTCCTGTTCCTGGCTATTTGATGTGCCCAGATATTCATCCAGAGCATCCTTTGACACTTGACTCACGCTCTCCAATCTTTCACGAGAAAAATACGGCGATGTATCATTGGAGAGAAACGCCAGCGCCTCCTCCTTCTTTATCTTCAGCTTCGATGGCTTACCGTTGTCGGTAGAGACCGACTCTTCCTTCGAATCAAAAGATCCGATATCACAAATATCAGGTTTCAGGTGATTCACTTTGTACTTGCTGCTTTTACCTCGCTTCGAGGTAGATTGTTTTGCAATACGTGTTATTGCCGCTTTTCCTATATCCAAAAAGGACAGGATCAATATTATAAATGATCCAATGCACCTTATTAAAATTCAACACCTCTATAAACTCTATAAAAGAAAAATAAACCTACCAATATAATTTGCCTTATTTGGAACAGTGGAATCAGCGTCTGCTGACGGCGGTGCCTGGTGAAAGCTGTTAAAATCAGGTAACGAATTATTTGCGCTATCACAATTCGGTGAATATTCGTGCATCGGCGGACTATCCTTTTCCATGGAAACGACAGGTGATGTGTTGCAGCTCGTTGAAGGTGGAGAACCTTTAAACTTCTTATTGCGAAACTTTTGTTCATTTTTCTCAGATTGTACCTATATAGATCCATCAATGTAGAAATCGGAATTTACTCTAAATTGAATATGATATCACTTACCTGCTTTCTTTTACTTTCTTTGGTCTGTTGAAGTTTTCGCTGTAGCTGCAATGTTGTTTCCTTGTGTCTATTGGTATAACCATAATGAGTACTATCTGAAATAAACCAGAGTAAACAAGATTTCTAAGATTCCAGCCCTTAGTTGCAATAAAAATAGTACATAATGCTATACAGAATTTTATTAATTCAGTTGACTCAGTTCTACTGTTTTTCTCCTAACATCATTCCGTATCCGTAGTAAACCGAGATAATAAATGATTCATGATTAGACTACTTGAATTCTTCAATGCCCTTCTGATTTCCCAATCTACACAATTAATTGCTGAGAAGATAAGATCCGCAATGTGGTTCGCAATGTTTGATAAACAAACAGATACGAAATGTTTCTCGAATTTAAAAGAAATCTACCAGTATAATAAATGAACACACCTAAAATATCCGGTTGAAAACATGCAAATCCTAATTGTATTGCATATATTTAAATAATTAGCATAATTAATGTGACGATCTGGTATATTTTGAAGGTATTAGAAGTAGAAGCTAACTTTACATATCAGATCATGTGCATGAATCAGACAGAATATGAACAACTTTTAATTTTATGAAGCTGTGTTTTTTACTCACCATTGCAATTTGACGTCGCCATCGTCGTCACAATCTGAGCCGCCTCTGAGTCTATTGCAATCGACAATTCTTTCACCAAATAATACGCTAAAGATATGACACTCCGAAATTGCACTGATAACATTTCCTCTGCCCATTCCTTGATGACATACCATGCTGCCGCCATATAATCCGACTGGGTGCAATTCGCTTCGGTAGACTACAAAGGAAGACAACCTGATCAGTTTTAAACCAAGCAGTTTGAAAAGTCTCGTTCTACCCACCAATGTTTTGTCTGATAAATCCGGAAGCGATGGCGCATCCAACTTCACCCTGCTCCGTAAACCTGAATAACAATATTTGCTCTGTCCACGTGTACCCAACCGCCTTGGACGCACATTTGGGTACACTTGCTTCATCACCTTTCCAAAATCAGCTGTAGATAACGGCTTGATACCGTTGAGTTCGCAAAACGCTACATAATCATCATATACGCCTTTCTTCTGTAAGGACAACTCCTTGTCCTCTTCCAAATGAGTCTGGATCCAGATGATGGTTTGGTTAATTTCGCTCCGACTACCCAATGGGTTCAGCGACTGCCGCAGGGGGTCGGCATTGCCGGATTGCTCCGTTGGCAACTTCAGGTACAAAAGCAGCTGCTCGATTGGCAGTAGGCCGTAAACTTGGTCCAGCAGGCAATTAATTTTTTGTTTGCTTTTCTCACTGCGAAAAGTTGCAAAACAAAGTGAGTGAGTAATGATGCATGTGACAACGTAATATGATTGGTGAGTGCATTTCTCTTCACAATAAATCAAAGTCGAAAGTATCGCGCGGATAAAATGCTACAAAGGAAATAATGAATTTGTTACAATAGTTCTCCATTTTTAGATTTGCTACGTTATAATGACGTTGTATATTATTGCATATTTGCAAATTATAAAAATATGGAGACATTGCATAGATTGAAACTTTCCATTTCAATATCTATGTCAGTCAAGATAAGACGGAACGATAATGATGCATTGAAAATGCACATGATGCATTCTTCCGGCCTTAGTCCTCATGTTCGAATAAAATGATAATAAAACTGAAAAATCCGGAATTAAATACGTGAATGAACCTGTTTGCAAATTTCTACCTCCATATAGATGTATAAGCATTAAATTGACAATAGAAATCAGGAAATGTGATCATTTACCATGAAAACATTATATGATCGCGTATTTTATTAGGTTTCACGTTTTTCGTTGGTTTTGCATGTTCTATATTCCACGAAAAGCAAAAAAAGCGAAAAAAGAAGTTAGCGGCGGTAATAACTATTATTACGGCTTTTTAAAAGAAATAGTTTAGTTTTGGAGTAAGCATTTCATAAATTTATCATATTATAAATAACGGTGTCATATGATAAGATGTTTTGTTTCGCGAAAATCAAATTTCCCAACTCACAAAAACAAGTGAACATCAGATAAGGTCTAATTGAAATCTGTACTTAATTTCGCTTTTTACTAATCAAACGTTCATTTAAGGACACTCATCGCAAACAAACTACATGGTACTGGAGAGTGGAGTGTAATTGGCCAGTAATGGTAATTGATGTCATCGCTATAATTTAAATTTCGCAGAATGGAGCCTCACATCCATATGAATATTTCGGCGTTTTCAATGTTAATTAAGCCGGCGCACAGGATTTGATAACGATTTATCTCGGCAACGAGAGCGACGAGCAAACAAATAGTACTATCATAACGTATTACTTAACATCAACTCTCATTTATCTGGTCGCGAGTGTAGTGTATAATCACAACATTTGTGCGTTTTTCGACATTCGCTACAGAGGACGATGGCGAGTGGATAGGCCATGGCATTTACGCGAAGCGGCCAATTTCGGACTCCTGCTGATCCGGCTGTATTACGACAGCGATCAGCTGGGCACTTGTTGCTACTGCTCTTTTGCCGCACGCACCTGGCCTGCATCGTACGACCGCGCACCGTGTTGCATGCTCGCGTGTTACCTGACGACGGCCTGCACGTCCTGCAGCAGGTAGTTGCGATTCCGGTGCTCCTTGTTATTATTGGTGGTGTCGTGTAGACGGCTGGCTGACGGCACACTCCAGCCGGCGGAAGCGGCGGCAACGGGCTCCATGGCCTGCGGGAGCTGCTAATACTCGCGCGAACGGAACATGACGATCAGCTGGTAGCGGACTACTGCTCGGCGGAAGGCGGCGGGATGGAGCGGGCGTGCGCGTGCCGTTGGCCGACCACGGGCGAGGGTAACATACTGAGGCCGCTCGCCGCTGCGTCGCAGCTTTTTTAATAATCTCAAGGATTCGCGGCCCCGCGTGTCACAAATCCACTCTGCTGGTCTGGCCGCTCGCCTTCCTTCGGCAGGCCTGTCTCGCAGGTCGCGGCGTTGCCACATTCTATCTACTCGATTGTTACGTAAATGGCGTTAAATGCGTAAACATTACTTGTTTATTAACTTTATCGGATATGTAACAACCATATTTATTGTCTCCTTGTCTATACTGCTGCCGCCATCTTAATTTGTTATAATTGTTTATTTCGATACCACAGCTTTGTTTCTAGAAGACTTTAAATCAGAGCGTCTTAACAGCTGGTGGCTTATTAAAATTTCTGATATTTACCGAAAAACGCAACATGTAAACCTCGGTTGCAAATATTTTATCTGTTTTATGGCGTACAGGTCATGTTCAATAAATATTTGTATACCATAAATAAATAAATTATTTTCTTTAAAATGTGCCCCACTTTCAGCAATGAAAATATTTGTTCAAAATTATTAATTTCAAGCGCATCCATCATTTAATTGCTAAATCATAATATATTAATTAAAAGTGACTTTAAATTTACCGCCGTTGTTAACTCATTTGTGATTGGTTGTCGTCGCGCTTTACACTTGCACATTAATGGGTTCCTAATTGTTCATTGAATAACATATTAACATAGTTAATTTTTGAGTTTAGTTGTTCTTATTTAAAATGCCCAAAAACATTAATAAGTGGCTGCAACTATTGTTTGAGCCGAAGGAATTACAACTCAAAGGAACGCTAAATGGTGGACAATCTTTCAGGTTAGTTTTGCAAAACAATAAACAAGGGTGGTTAAAGATGAATAAACATTGGGGTATTTGTACAAAATTTTCGGTCTTATTTTAGGTGGGAAAGAGTTAATTCCGAATGGGTAGGCGTTTTTAACTCAAAGTTATGGCGAATCAAAGAAGAACCACACGGTTTAGATTTTCAAGTGTATGAAAAAACGGAAAACGAAATCATAGTTAACGAAAGTAATAAAAAAGCAAAGCTCTCTATAAATTCTGATGCAGATAATATAAACATGTTGAGAGACTATTTCCAACTAGACTTCAATCTCACTCAACATTATGCCCAGTGGTGCGACGCAGACGAACTATTCAAATCCGCAGCAACGGATTTCTACGGCATCCGAATGCTCAAACAGGAAGTTATAGAAAATATATTTTCCTTTATCTGTTCTAGCAATAACCACATTTCTAGGTGAGTCAAAACTTCCTCTATATCACCTCTCGCCCAATTTAATTAATAATTTAATCTTGGCAGAATAAGTAGCATGGTTGAGAAGCTAGCAATATTTTACGGCCAAAAAATTTGTGATTACAACGGCAAAGAATACTATTCCTTTCCTTCCGCTGAAGAACTAAACCAGGAAGATGTCGAAACTAAACTCCGCGACAATGGCTTCGGTTATAGGGCAAAATATATCGCAAACACAGCGAGGACGATCGCTTCTAAGGGTGGTACCAAATGGGTTGAGACTCTGCAGGCAATGCCTTACAAAGAGGCAAAGTCAGAACTCATGTGTCTGATGGGAATTGGTGCCAAAGTGGCCGATTGTATATGTTTAATGTCCCTAGGACATTTGGGCGCAATTCCAGTTGATACACATGTGTATCAAATTGCAAGGCATTACATTCCGAACATGCCGAAACAAAAGACTGTTACAGATAAGTTGTACCAACAAATTGGAGATCATTTCAGGAAGTTGTATGGACCCTATGCAGGATGGGCACAAACCGTAAGCAACTTTATGCTCAATTTCAGTCTATTAGTGTTGTAACATTCAACTTAATATCTGAACCATTGAAAAGTACTATAAAATGATGCGTTATAAATTTTCATGCTTATAGGTACTGTTTTGTGCGGACTTAAAGAAGTTTCAAGCAAAGAATTAGGTTTAAGAAGGGATTATAATCGCAAGTATCATAATAGCGTTGAGACTAGTAGGTGCATTCCGGCCCAATTAATCCAATTGCATTCCTTCATCGTCGTCTTTATCCTTCTCTTTGGCGTCTTTGCCGCTTGAAGGCTTGTCCTTGTCTACCTCAGATTTCTCCAGAGCTTTGACGAAGTCTTGGATATTACCATCATTGGCAGCGGCAATCACCTCTGGATTTGACACCAGTTGCGATACAACTGGCCCCAATTGTCCGGATTCCAGAGCATTCGAAAATTGAGAAACAGCCTGCTCAAAATTACCAGTATTGTTACCTTTAAATAAAGTTCTATAATTATTTCAAACCAACCTGTTGAAATTGTGGTGATTGCAAAGTAGACCGCAACTGCTCTTGAGGAGTGCCATCAGTAGTCGGCAGATGATTCTGCAACTGCTCGAGGGCCTCCTGATTGCTCATAATGGAGCCGAGAGCATCGCTAGTAAGTGCAGTCGAAAAATCGACTGATTGTTCTGGGTTAGGAGTCGAGAGTCCTTGCAAGTAGTTACGTAAGTCGGAAAGTTGGATGGGGTTAGCGTTACCTCTCTTAGGCGCGGTGGGTGTCCCAGTTACAATTGGGGCGTTCTGCGGTGTTGTCGTATTGGCGGTTGAAGCCGCTGTAGTGGATGCTGGTGTTTGAGTTGGCGGGGTGCTTGCAGTGCTGCGATGAGTTAAACTTGCTGGAGTTGCGGTGGTTGTCGTACGGGCGTTACCGCCAGTAGATGGACGACTTGGAGAAATTTAACAAGTGCATAAAGTTCTAAACCGCCAAACAGATGAGGACAAAATTGATTTATTTCTATACCTCATAGTCCCAAGCAAACTTGACAAGCCTCCCATTTGTCCACCTCCAAGTAGTTGCATCAATTGGGTCTGAGACATGTTGTTCAACAATGACTGCAAATCTTGATCAGCAGAACTAGTTTGAAGTCCACCTGGGTTATTCAGATATTCATTGATTTTCTTGCAATGCTCATCATCCTTATCAGTACGAGGCTCCTATAACAAAACGTTCAGTATTCCACCAACAAGCTCAAAAGAACAATTAACCTGGAGCCAGAAGAAGAATCTTCTATTTGATGATTTAAACTTCAGCAAATACACCCTTCCAGTAGTGCATTGAGGCACCTTAACATATTCACAATCTTCAGGAAAGATAATTAAATCATCTTCAACAACACCAGTGGTGCGATCTTGCCAGCTAAAGTGCATAAGTGAATCATCACTTTGGTACACATACAGTAAACCTTTACGCTTATCAGGATACACAGTGTGACCTATAGAGAACATTCATAGAAATAACTATTAACATATTAGATTTTATTAACGAGTTCTTCCTCTTGGGAAGAGGTACTTTACCCTTGAGAGTCATTTTTCCGGCCCGCATTTCCACTAAATGCTTGCTGCCGCCAGTAGAGCCCGGGCCAGCCGACGCACTGCCGAAAAGGGCACCGCGTGCAGACATGATAGTATATAGTTGGTCTGTTGCTATTTGAATAAAAAAAAACAATGTTTATGATATAGCACCTCCTCGGATTAGAAGAAACTTTGCCGAAACCGTGGGGTCAACGAGTTGCAACGCGAACAACGCGGGTAACGCGTGACTGGCAGAAAATTTAAGCGTGGCAGTTTCAAGAACTAAGATGAGTGACTATGAAGTTGCATATGGTACGGCGTGATAAATATTTTTTAAAATATTACTACAAATGTTTTATAGCTTCTCATGTTTAGAATTAATATCAATTAATTTAATATTTCATTGTCATAAAAACAATATACTTTTATAATTTAATGTTTTTAGATAGTTATTACATTAATTAAAAATAAATGCCAAATTTATAAAGTTAATTATTTCTTCTCATAAACATCAGTTCAAAATGATTTATAGCTCAATTAGTTTCCTTCCAAAATTTGAACCAATCCAACATTGGTTTTACAGCAGTTTTCTATTCCAAGAAATCCA